>JAWQEG010004061.1:107500-120000 GCA_033782935.1 Petrolisthes cinctipes | reverse complement strand
GCAGTGTGTGTGTGTGTGTGTGTGTGTGTGTGTAGTGGTGAAAGTATGTAGGGGATGCAGTGTGTGTGTGTGTGTGTGTGTGTGTGTGTAGTGGTGGAAGTATGTAGGGGATGCAGTGTGTGTGTGTGTGTGTGTGTGTAATGGTGGAAGTATGTTGGGGTTACAGTGTGTGTGTGTGTGTGTGTGTTTGTGTAGTGGTGGAAGTATGTAGGGGATACAGTGTGTGTGTGTGTGTGTGTGTGTGTGTGTGTGTTTGTGTGTAGTGGTGGAAGTATGTAGGGGATGCAGTGTGTGTGTGTGTGTGTGTGTGTGTGTGTGTGCAGTGGTGGAAGTATGTAGGGGATGCAGTGTGTGTGTGTGTGTGTAGTGGTGGAAGTATGTAGGGGATACAGTGTGTGTGTGTGTGTGTGTGTAGTGATGGAAGTATGTAGGGGATGCAGTGTGTGTGTGTGAGTGTGTGTGTGTGTAGTGGTGGAATTATGTAGAGGATGCAGTGTTTGTGTGTGTGTGTGTAGTGGTGGAAGTATGTAGGGGATGCAGTGTGTGTGTGTGTGTGTGTGTGTGTAGTGGTGGAAGTATGTAGGGGATGCAGTGTGTGTGTGTGTGTGTGTATTGGTGGAAGTATGTAGGAGATGCAGTGTATGTGTGTGTATGTGTGTGTGTGTGTGAGTGTGTGTAGTGGTGGAAGTATGTAGGGGATGGAGTGTGTGTGTGTGTGTAGTTCTGAAAGTATGTAGGGGATGCAGTGTGTGTGTGTCTGTGTGTGTGTGTGTGTAGTGGTGGAAGTATGTAGGGGATGGAGTGTGTGTTTATGTGTGTGTGTAGTTTTGAAAGTAAGTAGGGGAAGCAGTGTGTGTGTGTGTGTGTGTGTGTGTGTGTGTGTGTGTGTAATGGTGATAGTATGTAGGGGATGCAGTGTGTGTGTGTGTGTGTGTGTGTGTGTGAAGTGGTGGAAGTATGTAGGGGATACAGTGTGTGTGTGTGTATGTGTGTGTGTGTGTGTAGTGGTGGAAGTATGTAGGGGATACAGTGTGTGTGTGTGTGTGTGTAGTGGTGGAAGTATGTAGGGGATGCAGTGTGTGTGTGTGTGTGTGTAGTGGTGGAAGTATGTAGGGGATGCACTGTGTGTGTGTGTGTGTGTGTGTGTGTGTGTGTGTGTGTAATGGTGGAAGTATGTAGGGGATGGAGTGTGTGTGTGTGTAGTGGTGGATGTATGTAGGGGATGCAGTGTGTGTGTGTGTGTGTGTGTGTAGTGGTAGAAGTATGTAGGGGATACAGTGTGTGTGTGTGTGTGTGTGTGTGTGTGTGTGTTTGTGTGTGTAGTGGTGGAAAGTATGTAGGGGATACAGTGTGTGTGTGTGTGTGAGTGTGTCTGTGTGTGTGTAGTGGTGGAAGTATGTAGGGGATGCAATGTGTGTGTGTGTGTGTGTGTGTTTGTAGGGAATGCAGTGTGTGTGTGTGTGTGTGTGTGTGTGTGTGTGGTGGTGGAAGTATGTAGGGGTTACAGTGTGTGTGTGTGTGTGTGTGTGTGTGTGTGTGTGTGTGTGTAGTGATGGAAGTATGTAGGGGATGCAGTGTGTGTGTGTGTGTGTGTGTGTGTGTGTGTGTGTGTGTGTAGTGGTGGAGGTATGTAGGGGATACAGTTTGTGTGTGTGTGTGTGTGTAGTGGTGGAAGTATGTAGGGGATGCAGTGTGTGTGTGTGTGTGTGTGTGTGTGTGTGTGTTGTGACGAACCTGCAAACACTCGACAACTAGGAGTCGGCTGTTACCCGTAAACTACCTAGTTTGCACCACTGTTGGACGTCTCCTCAAACTGACCCAGACTACCAGGTTGCGCAGGTGTGAGGGCCGTATCAGCCAACCACAGACCAGCTTACATGCTCTCAACCAATCGGAGACATGGTTACATTCTCCGAACCTATCAGAGACTTAGTGTTCTTCAGTCTCGACCAATCCTATTGTCCATAGGAGTATATATAAGCACTGCCCTCTGCTGACCAGGGCATTGAAGACATAGACTCTCACTCAATTACATACCATCTCTGTTCTGATCTTGGAGCTGTGTACTATATTATGTTTAACTCTTGATATAATCCATGTTCTATAATTTGGTCTACTAATTATTGTTATTTTGTCTGTTAACGTTAACGTAATTCTTATTGCTGTTTTTGTTTAATTGTAAATATTGTATTTATTTGGTGATGGTAAAATTATACATGTTGAAATCCTTAGTCATTCGTTTACATTACTCTTTCTGGGCAAATATCCATTGAGGAAGTGGAGTGAGGTTCCCGTTTAATTTCAGTTGTAACTCCACTGACCCAGTAACATTTTTACTAGAGTTATAACTCGAACTGTTCACAACCCCCTAATCTTCCCCTAGACATAAACGAGCCAAAACTGGGGTTGTAACAGACGTGGGGGCCTGTCCGGGATCTATTTCACTCTAATAATTGCATTTCTATTTTTTATCTGGAACTTAATTTGTTTATTGCTTAAGCCTACATTTCATTTTCAGGTTGATTTAGATACGTTTTTGCAGTATTCATGTTTTAAGATTAATTATAGTTATCCAATTCCCCTCAGTGGATGAAGCATACAAGAGTTTGAGCAGAGATGGTATTGTAGCAATCGTTCCCACATCGGCTATAAAGCTTCATTCGCACAGCGAACCCTACCTTATTGTCAAAACTCCTAAAGCTCACACCTTGGTCTTACCCATCATTGCGTTGAAGTGCTAAAGACCGTAGTACATTACGTCTTTTCACTCATTATATCGGGAGACATAAGGGATCGATCTCTTTTAATCATTGTCCTGGTTACCATAAGCAAATCGTGGGGTTGCCTATGGAGAGATCCGCTTAGTTGTTATACCAATAGGTTCCCTGTCACAAATCGTGACCGTAATCATAGTCCTGATTACCTATCCCCTCCGTCACAAATTCGTGACTGTAATCATAGTCCTGATTACCTAACCTCCCCGTCACAAATTCGTGACTGTAATCATTGTCCTGATTACCTATCCCCTCTGTCACAGTCCGTGACCGTAGATCTACCTACCTACCCTACTCTATCACATGTGATCCCCTTTTACCCATAACGTTTTATTATCGTGAATCATTCACTTTGTCTTTGTGATATTTGATTTGTTGCAAATTTCAACATGCCATTTAATGTTAAGATATTTGAACAAAACCCTGTCAGTGGACTTGAATATTTTAAATATGCCAACAAAGACGAAATTACTTATCTTCTGTGTAGATGGGAAATACCATATAAGAGTTCCACTACCCGTGATCAACGTGCAAAACTCGTCCTAAATCATTTGTTTAACTCGGGCATATTGAAAGAAACTGATCTGGACTGGGAAGATTCGACCGAGGAAGGAGCTGGTGTTCGACAAACGGAGACAGACCAGATGGTTACTCCCGAGATACTAAAACTTCAGCTTGAACTGGAAGAGAAGAGAAATGCAGATAAAGAAAGAGAACGACAATATCAGCTTGAACTGGAAGAAAAGAGAAGTGCAGAAAAAGAAAAAGAACGAGAAGAGAGAGAAAAAGAAAGACAACACGAACTCCAAGTAGCTCATCCTCAGCTTCAAAATGTTACAGCTGGAGATAGGACTCATGAGTTTGATCTCACCAGAAACCTTAAACTGGTTCCTGCCTTTATAGAGTCTGATCCAGATGGATACTTTGAGTTGTTCGAAAATACAGCTGTACATTTAAACTGGCCAGAAGAACATTGGAAGTGGCTACTGCAACCTAAGTTGACTGGAAAAGCTGCACAGACTTATCTGGCACTCCCAAAAGACTCGGATTACGCGTCCATTAAGCAAGGCATTCTTGATGCATATTCTATCACGGTGGAAGGATATAGACAAGCATTCCGTAATTATATGAAACCAATAGTGGCTACTTATTTTGAATTTATTACAGAAAAATTCAAACGGTTCGATCAGTGGGTGAAAAAGGCCGAGATAGCCACCTTCGAGGAACTCAGAAATCTTGTTGTTTTGAAAGAATTCAATAGGTGTGTGCCTCATCACGTCATGGTACACATTGCAGACAAGGAGGAAACTGATCCAATAAAGGCCGCCAAATTGGCAGATACATATTCCCTCCTGAACAATGCTGTAAGTCCCCGTGCACAACGAAAAGTGTTCAATCCCTCTTCATACAACACAGTGACCTCTTCTACGTTTCGCTCCGTAGGGTCTACTGTAAATACACCAATTCCCATGTATTGTTATTATTGTAAGAAGGAAGGACATAATATAAAAAATTGTAGGAATTCCAAGTATCGTTACTCAAAGCCTAACGTACCTTTTACCAACCCTAGTGTAGTACCAAACTCGACATACAACAATTCTAGATTTAAGTTCGACCCTCCAAGGAAACCTGTTGCTCATATAGTCAACGTAGATTCTGTAGATGACCCCTTTGCAGAATTTAAAACTTGTGGTACCGTTGCTCTAACTAGTGACTCCCCGAAAGTACCGATTAAGATCCTCAGAGATACAGGTGCTTCTCAAAGTTTAATGGTCCGAAAATGCTTGCCAGATGTAAAAGGGAATGTCACTGGTGATAAGGTTTTACTACGGCCACTCTCCTCTGTTGTATCTACAGTTGAACTCGCTAAGGTACATCTTGAGAGTGACTTGGTAGTTGGAGATGTGAAGGTGGGATTGGTTGATACTTTACCATTAAAGGATGTAAACTTTATTCTAGGTAATGACTTAGCAGGTGGATTAGTGGTACCCAATGTCTTGGTTCAAAGCACTCCAATGAACATCTCTCCGACTACTGCCCTCGACAAGGAACAACCTGATTTATTTCCGGTATGTGTGGTAACTCGTTCTCAGGCACGAGCTGAAGACTACTGTGATAAGGCAAGTTATAATTCTCTAGTTGATTTTGGTTCACAATCCCTGTCAAAAGTAAACCTAATCACAGCACAAGCTCAGGATGAGACTCTCAAATGTTGCCGTAGTCAGGCTGTGAATACATTGAAGGACGTTGTGAAAACTCCTGGATTTTATTATGAGGACGGCGTATTAATGCGCCTTTATAGATCACCTCGCTTGTCTTCAGCTGATGTCTGGGCGAATATCACACAGGTAGTTGTTCCTTGCACCTTAAGGCAGTCCTTGTTAGAATTAAGTCATGATGGTATCAACGGCCATTTTGGTGTGTATAAAACCTATCTTAAGCTTTTAGATAATTTCTACTGGCCAAACATGAAAAATGATATAAAAATGTTTGTACAGTCTTGTCACATATGTCAAATGGTAGGAAAGGCAAACCAACCCATCCCACCAGTCCCTCTCCAGCCTATACCTGTAACATCTGAACCATTCGAACGTATCGTCATAGATTGTGTGGGACCCTTACCACGTACCAAGAAGGGAAATCAGTATATTTTAACAGTGATGTGTCCTACCACTCGTTACCCTGAGGCTTTCCCTTTGAAGAACATCTGTGCAAAGACCATAGTCACTCATCTTAATCACATGTTCACTCGGGTTGGCATTCCTACCGTTATTCAGTCGGACAGAGGTTCCAATTTTACTAGTAAATTATTCACAGAGGTACTTAACGAACTTGGTATTCAGCAACAGTTGTCCAGTGCATATCATCCAGATTCACAAGGGGTGTTAGAGCGTTGGCATCAAACAATGAAGACCATGCTAAGAAAATTTTGTCTTGAACATGAACGAGATTGGGATGATTCTCTGCATTACTTGTTGTTTGCTCTTCGAGAAGTGAAACAGGAGAGTCTTGGGTTTTCTCCCTTTCAACTATTGTATGGTCGACAAGTACGAGGTCCCTTAAGAGTTGTGAAGGACAAGTGGTTAAACAAAAATTCCACTTCTTGGGAAACTGTCTCAAACTACCTAGCTAACTTACGAGCTGTACTCTCTGAAGTACGTACTTATGCCCAACAAAACTTGGAGACAGCTCAGGTAAAGATGAAAGGAAACTTTGATAAAAAATCCAAAGAGCGAACTTTTAAAGTGGGTGACAAGGTTTTAGCTTTCATTCCTACCCAATCAAATCCTTTGTCAGCTAAATTTTCTGGCCCATACAAGGTTGAACGAGTTCTTCAAAATAACGACTATGTAATCAACACTCCTGATAGAAGGAAGTCACAACAATTAATTCATGTAAATCGCCTGAAGAAATATAATGTAAGGTCTGATGAGGAGGAAAATTCTAATGTTATATTATGCATCAATAGTAATACTCGTCATGATGGTAATGAAGATCTCATAACGAGTTGGTCATCCCTCAAAAATTCGGAGATCATCTCTAACATTCCTACTCATTTCGACTCACTCAACCCAGAACAACAACAAGAACTAAAGTTTTTCTTCACGGAATATTCCAAACTATTTACAGACTTCCCCAAGAAGTGTCCTTACATCAACCACGAGATTAAACTCATCCCTGGTGCTCATCCCATCAGAAAGCCTGCCTATCGGATTGGTCCCAAGAAAACTGAGTTGATGCGCCAGGAAGTGGACTACCTCCTACAAAACCACCTGGCCATCCCCAGCTGTTCCCCATGGGCATCACCTTCAATCCTGGTACCAAAAGAAGGAGGACGTGTAAGGTTTTGTACAGACTACAGGCAAGTTAATCTTCTTACTGTACCTGATGCTTATCCTCTACCCCGAGTAGATGATCTGATTGACAACGTGGGACAAGCAAAATACGTATCAAAATTAGACTTGCTACAAGGCTATTATCAAGTGCCTCTCACTTCGAATGCCCAACAGATATCTGCTTTCATTACTCCTTTTGGGTTATTCGAATATACAGTAATGCCATTTGGGCTGCGTAATGCACCTAGTACCTTCCAACGAATGGTGAACGGGATCATTGGAGACCTCCCTGGAGTTAGTACCTACCTAGACGATATCCTAGTAGTGGCAGACGACCTAGACCAACATCATGAGAGATTAGATAGGGTTTTAAAGTCTTTAACTGACTGGAACTTAACAGTTAACTTGACCAAATCAACCTTTTATTCAGCCTCTGTGACCTACTTAGGACACATTGTGGGTAATGGAGAAGTGAAACCTAAGGCAGCTAATGTAGAAGCCATCCTATCCTTTCCCATCCCAGCTACTAGGAAAGAAGTTCAAAGATTTTTAGGTATGGTTGGTTTCTACCGCCGGTTTTGTCCCAACTTTGCTTCCATTTCTACCCCCTTAACTAGACTAACAAGTGGTAAAGTTAAATTTGAATGGGATAGTAACTGTTTGAGAGCCTTTAATTCCCTTAGAGATTTTTTAACCCATGAACCTGTGTTGAAATCTCCTAACTTCTCCTTGCCATTCATATTACATGTGGATGCATGTGAGACTGGAACCGGAGCAGTACTGCTGCAACCTCAACCAGATGGAATTCTACACCCTGTCTGCTACCACTCGTCTCAACTGAAACCACATCAACGCTCCTATAGTACGGTCGAGAAGGAATTGTTAGGGATCATCAATGCACTCCAGAAGTTTCAGTGCTACCTGTATGGAGTGGAACCCTTGCTGGTCTACACTGACCACAACCCCTTAGTGTTCCTCCATAGGGTACGACACACCAACCAACGCCTTCTACGATGGTCCCTCTTCCTTCAACAATATCCAATTGAAATCCGGCACATCAAGGGTACCGACAACATCCTAGCGGACACCTTGTCTCGTGTTCGCCCTTCAGCAGGCTCTCCATAAGTCTTCTCCCAGAAGCCTTATCTTTTGGGGGGAGGTGTGACGAACCTGCAAACACTCGACAACTAGGAGTCGGCTGTTACCCGTAAACTACCTAGTTTGCACCACTGTTGGACGTCTCCTCAAACTGACCCAGACTACCAGGTTGCGCAGGTGTGAGGGCCGTATCAGCCAACCACAGACCAGCTTACATGCTCTCAACCAATCGGAGACATGGTTACATTCTCCGAACCTATCAGAGACTTAGTGTTCTTCAGTCTCGACCAATCCTATTGTCCATAGGAGTATATATAAGCACTGCCCTCTGCTGACCAGGGCAGTGAAGACATAGACTCTCACTCAATTACATACCATCTCTGTTCTGATCTTGGAGCTGTGTACTATATTATGTTTAACTCTTGATATAATTCATGTTCTATAATTTGGTCTACTAATTATTGTTATTTTGTCTGTTAACGTTAACGTAATTCTTATTGCTGTTTTTGTTTAATTGTAAATATTGTATTTATTTGGTGATGGTAAAATTATACATGTTGAAATCCTTAGTCATTCGTTTACATTACTCTTTCTGGGCAAATATCCATTTAGGGAGTGGAGTGAGGTTCCCGTTTAATTTCAGTTGTAACTCCACTGACCCAGTAACATATTTACTAGAGTTATAACTCGAGCTTTTCACAACCCCCTAATCTTCCCCTAGACATAAACGAGCCAAAACTGGGGTTGTAACAGTGTGTGTAGTGGTGGAAGTATGTAGGGGATGCAGTGTGTGTGTGTGTGTGTGTGTGTGTGTGTGTGTGTGTGTGTGTAGTGGTGGAAGTATGTAGGGGATGCAGTGTGTGTGTGTGTGTGTGTGTGTGTGTAGAGGTGGAAGTATGTAGGGGATGCAGTGTGTGTGTGTGTGTGTGTATGTGTTTATAGTGGTGGAAGTATGTAGGGGATGCAGTGAATGTGTGTGTGTGTGTGTGTGTGTGTAGTGGTTGAAGAATGTAGGGGGTGCAGTGTGTGTGTGTGTGTGTGTGTGTGTGTGTGTGTAGTGGTGGAAGTATGTAGGGGATGCAGTGTGTGTGTGTGTGTGTGTGTGTGTGTGTGTGTGTAGTGCTGGAAGTATGTAGGAGATGCAGTGTGTGTGTGTGTGTGTGTGTGTGTAGTGGTGGAAGTATGTAGGGGATGCAGTGTGTGTGTGTGTGTGTGTGTGTGTGTAAGTAAGTAGGGGATACAGTGTGTGTGTGTGTGTGTGTGTAGTGGTGGAAGTATGTAGGGGATGCAGTGTGTGTGTGTGTGTGTGTGTGTGTGTGTGTGTGTAGTGGTGGAAGTATGTAGGGGATACACTGTGTGTGTGTGTGTGTGTGTGTATGTGTGTGTGTCTGTAGTGGTGGAAGTATGTAGGGGATACAGTGTGTGTGTGTGTGTGTGTATGTGTAGTGGTGGAAGTATGTAGGGGATGCAGTGTGTGTGTGTGTGTCTGTGTGTGTGTAGTGGTGGAAGTATGTAGTTGATACAGTGTGTGTGTGTGTGTGTAGTGGTAAAAGTATGTAGGGGATTCAGTGTGTGTGTGAGTGTGCGTGTGTGTGTGTGTGTGTGTGTGTGTGTAGTGGTGGAAGTATGTAGGGATACAGTGTGTGTGTGTGTGTGTATATGTGTGTGTGTCTGTAGTGGTGGAAGTATGTAGGGGATACAGTGTGTGTGTGTGTGTGTATGTGTAGTGGTGGAAGTATGTAGGGGATGCAGTGTGTGTGTGTGTGTCTGTGTGTGTGTGTAGTGGTGGAAATATGTAGGGGATACAGTGTGTGTGTGTGTGTGTGTAGTGGTGGAAGTATGTAGGGGATGCAGTGTGTGTGTGTGTGTGTGTGTGTGTGTGTGTGTGTGTGTGTGTGTGTGTGTGTGCAGTGGTGGAAGTATGTAGGGGATACAATGTGTGTGTGTGTGTGTGTGTGTGTGTGTGTGTGTTCTGTAGTGGTGGAAGTATGTAAGGGATGCAGTGTGTGCGTGTGTGTGTGTGTAGTGGTGGAAGTATGTAGGGGATGCAGTGTGTGTGTGTGTGTGTGAGTGTGTGTGTGTGTAGTGGTGGAAGTATGTAGAGGATACAGTGTGTGTGTGTGTGTGTGTAGTGGTGGAAGTATGTAGGGGATACAGTGTGTGTGTGTGTGTGTGTATATATGTGTGTGTGTCTGTAGAGGTGGAAGTATGTAGGGGATACAGTGTGTGTGTGTGTTTGTATGTGTAGTGGTGGAAGTATGTAGGGGATGCAGTGTGTGTGTGTGTGTCTGTGTGTGTGTAGTGGTGGAAGTATGAAGGGGATACAGTGTGTGTGTGTGTTTGTGTAGTGCTTGAAGTATGTAGGGGATGCAGTGTGTGTGTGTGTGTGTGTGTGTGTGTGTGTGTGTGTGTAGTGGTGGAAGTATGTAGGGGATGCAGTGTGTGTGTGTGTGTGTGTGTGTGTGTGTGTGTGTGTGTGTGTGTGTGTGCAGTGGTGGAAGTATGTAGGGGATACAGTGTGTGTGTGTGTGTGTGTGTGTGTGTGTGTGTTATGTAGTGGTGGAAGTATGTAAGGGATGCAGTGTGTGTGTGTGTGTGTGTGTGTAGTGGTGGAAGTATGTAGGGGATGCAGTGTGTGTGTGTGTGTGTGTGTGTAGTGGTGGAAGTATGTAGGGGATACAGTGTGTGTGTGTGTAGTGATCTATATACATAAAGCCAAGATTCTGTCTGCGTGTGTGTGTGTGTGTGTGTGTGTGTGTGTGTGTGTGTGTCCGCGATGCACGCCTAAACCGTCCAACTTTGTGTCCTCAAAATTTGCATGTAGGTGAGTCTTGATCCCCTTCAGGTTTAGGGGGGGTCATACAACGAAACCACATATAACGAAACGTGCTAGCGAAATAATAATAAAATACAGGGGAAAAAATCTACGGAATCACCATACCACTGTTCAGCCTTCCGCAAAAACACGTTCAATTTTAAACTTTCATTTAGGTAAATTTTTTCTTACAGATTTGTAGAGCTTGATTTTACACACCAGAATCTGTAAACTAAAGTTTCTTAGGTCCACTGGCTTGCATACTGCAGCGCCATGAGTAATAAAGTTGTTACCCCTAAAACCCCCCTAAAAATGAGAGCGTAAATATGACGAGTTAACCATTCCCCTCTCACGCCACTCAAACTATTTTATGCTACAGCACGGATATTATTCGATTTGTTTATGCGTTTTCTCACTAAGTATATTGTCGTTCACGATTTATTTTACTTTTGTCAAATTG
Organism: Petrolisthes cinctipes; assembly: GCA_033782935.1. Taxonomy (NCBI): domain Eukaryota; kingdom Metazoa; phylum Arthropoda; class Malacostraca; order Decapoda; family Porcellanidae; genus Petrolisthes; species Petrolisthes cinctipes. The sequence goes on along the minus strand of JAWQEG010004061.1, from coordinate 109,017 downwards.
ATTTTCATTATTCCCATATTTATTTTAATCAACAGCTCATGAACATATTTTAGCACGGATATTATTCGATTTGTTTATGCGTTATCTCAGTAAGTATATTGTCGTTCACGATTTATTTTACCTATTATTAAACCTATTATTAAATTTTATGCATTTTTATGATTGATTCCATTGTCATCTCGATTCTCAGTATTGTCATATAGAATTTCACTTTGGTCAAATTGATTTTCATTATTGCCATATTTATTTTCACGATTTATTTTACTTTTGTCACATTTATTTTCATTATTGCCATATTTATTTTCACATACAACGAAACCACAAATAACGAAACGTGGAAGCTATCCTAGCTCCAAAGAATGAAGCTGTCAACAACATCAACCAAAAACTTCTGGATGCTCAGCCTGGCAGGTCAATGAAGTACAAATCAGTTGATACAGTGCCCGACGATGATCAAGTGGTCAACTACCCAGCAGAATTCCTGAACAGTCTAGATCCACCAGGGATGCCACCTCACAATTTGGAACTGAAGTTGGGATGTCCGATAATGCTTCTTAGAAACCTGAACCCACCAAAACTTTGCAATGGCACAAGATTAAGAGTTAAAACAATGATGCCACGTCTGATGGAGGCCACAATCCTGACTGGCAAAGGTAAAGGCGAAGATGTCTTCATTCCAAAAATCCCTCTGAGGCCCTCAGATTGTCCAATTCAGTTCCAACGTCTCCAATTCCCTATTCGTCTAAGCTATGCCATGACAATCAACAAAAGCCAAGGACAGTCCCTGAAATTAGTTGGCCTCAACCTTAAGGACCAGGTCTTCTCCCACGGTCAACTCTATGTGGGCTGCAGTCGAGTCGCCGATGAGAAGAATCTCTACGTGATGTCGTCAACCGGAGTCGTGAAAAATGTCGTTTACCAGGAGGCACTTCAGTAAAATGCTTAGTGACGCTATTAATAGAAAAAGAAGGAAATATTATTAATTATGCTAATATTAGAATGATGGAGTTATTGAATGAGGGAGAAAGATTGATATAATAAACATTTAAAAACGACTAATACCTCCAATTATTCACCCACCCACCTCTATTACTATACATCCATCCATCCATTTATTTTATCTAACCACTAAACCATCCCTCCCTCTCCCCCTTCCTTCCCTCCTTCCCTTCCTTCTATCCACCCACCGCCCGATCTGCTCCAAACCGCCCGAAGGGCGGTGGAAGGGCGGCCGCAGGCCGCCAGCCCTCCGCAGGAGCTAGCGGCTCCTAGCCGCCCGAAGAGCGGCAGAGCAGCTAGTGGAAGTATGTAGGGGATGCAGTGTGTGTGTGTGTGTGTGTGTTTGTGTGTGTGTGTGTGTGTGTGTGTAGTGGTGGAAGTATGTAGGGGATACAGTTTGTGTGTGTGTGTGTGTGTGTAGTGGTGGAAGTATGTAGGGGATGCAGTGTGTGTGTGTGTGTGTGTGTGTGTGTGTGTAGTGGTGGAAGTATGTAGGGGATGCAGTGTGTGTGTGTGTG
>JAWQEG010004061.1:55000-67500 GCA_033782935.1 Petrolisthes cinctipes | reverse complement strand
CAAAGTCCCTTAATTTATGTAACAAAACACCATGGTCCACCTTATCAAAAGCCTTCTCAAAATCCAAATATACCACATCAACATTGTGTCCTTTTTCCAGTGATTCCAGTATATTTTCATAATGTTCAATGAGTTGTGAGAGACATGAATATCCTGCTCTGAACCCATGTTGTCCTGGATTCATTAAAAAGTTCATCTCCAAATATGAAGTCACAGTCTTCACTATAATTTTTTCCATTACTTTCATTATGTGAGACGTAAGAGCCACAGGTCTATAATTTGATGTGTCGGTACGTAGCCCCTTCTTGTATATTGGTGTGATTCTGGCTTTCTTCATTGGTTCAGGTATAATTCCAGTTTGGAATGACCTACTAAACAACATTTGCAGAGGTTTGGTCATTTCACTGCCGCAATTTTTTAGAAGGATTGCGGGAAATTCATCTGGTCCTGGTGCTGCAGTAGGTCGAATAGTCTTAATTGCTGCTAGAATGTCATCATCTGTGAACTGCAACTCACATAGTTCTTGGTGCTCCGTTGCACCACTCCTGAAAAAGGAGCCCGAGTCATCTATAGCCATTGTTCTTAAAGGTGCATTAAATACCCCTGCAAACTGTTGACTGAAGAGCTCACATAGTTTTGGTGGATCATTCTCTAAGTTGCCATCTGCATCTGTCAATGCCATGACATCAGTTTTCAGTTTTGAATTGTTTTTCGCATAAGTGTAAAAATACTTCGGGTTAGTTTTTATTGCCTCAACTGCATTCTTCTCAGTCAACTGCTGCTGTCGACGTACAGACTCTCTTAGCTCCTGGTCCATCCTCTCCAGTCTAGCTTCTATAAGTCGCTTATTGTGTTCCGATTTCGTATCTTTAAACTTCTTCCGTACTGCAGCTCGTTTTCTCATTATAATTCGTCGATATTTTGGTATATCATTCTTTTTTTTGTTTAAACGTCTTTTGGGAGAGTGGTGAGTGCAAATTACTAAGCATACCCTCGTTATCTCTTCATATAGTGTCTCAGGTTGTTGATCCCCCTCAGTCGAATCCCACGATACCTGTCTCAACTCATTTCTTATAGCAGTCCAGTTGGTCAGCGGACTAAATAAATTTAGCGCATTGAAACCAATATTTCCGCTGTCTGATGGTGATTTGTCTGCTTGATATTTCATTATCGAAGTTTTAACAGTGATCAGCCTGTGATCACTAGCCCTCCAAGAATTTACATTATACTCCTGTACAATGTCCTCATAATTTGTAAAGAAGAGGTCCAGAATATTTTCTCCCCGTGTAGGCAATTCGATGAACTGTTGCAGACAAAATTCCCTAGCAAATTCCATTAGTGAACCCGCCTGTAGGCGATATTCAGTTCCTCCACCGATAACACTTTCTGAGTTCCAATCTATTGTTGGAAAGTTAAAATCCCCGGTAAAGATGATATTCGGTAACCATGTACTTACTGCATTCAGCTTAATCCTGATCTCTTCTAATGAGGAGATGAATAGGTTACTTGGACACTCTGGTGGCCTGTATAGCGTTATAGCTACTAAAGCTAATTGCTTAATATAGAGTATATGGTACTCTACATATGAGTTAGAGCTTGCTGCCAGTATTTCCACAGTGGATGAAAATGTGTTGTGCACATAGGTTACTATACCTCCTTTTTTTCTGCCTTTTGCTCTGTCGGTACGATAACATGTATATTCATTTAGTTGAACTTCTGAATCCAAATGATACTCTGTAAGATGGGATTCTGTCAATGCAATCAACATTGCGTTTTCTGTAGACGCTTCTTCATTCAGGATCTTAAGTTTTGTTTTGTCGTGTCGAGTTATAAGCCCAGCAACGTTACCAAAAATTATTGTTGTATATCTGGATAATTGTCGTTCTATTGGAAATAATGAGCTAGTATTCTGTGATATAGTCGTGTCATTGTCTCCATCGCCATCATGTACCGGTACTCTAATTAGTTTTTTGGCATTACATCGGACATTGTCATCGTTTTCTTTATCGTAGCTTCCCTGGCGGCAATAAACTCAGGACATTTTGTGCTGAATGCTTTATGACCCACTTCAGTTCGAGATGATGCCATACAGTTACAGCATTTTTCAACTGTAGTACTGAGGCATTCTGGTGACAGATGAGTACCCGCACAGTGTCCACACTTCGGTTCAGGTGCACGACATACTGCCTTGACATGCCCAAATCGCTGGCAGCGGCTACATCTGTTGACCCAGTACCTGTCATATGTCCGACAGCGCACGTTTTCTATGTACAGGGCTGACGTCTGCATTATCACTTCACGAACAAGTGGAGAGACGCGCACTACGGTCACTTTAAACCCATTCACAGGTGTCTTAGAAAAGAGTACTTCAAATGTTTCCCCAGCAGCAATCAGGTCCGACACAAGAGGGTTTTTATTCATTACACACTGTTTGACATCTTCATCGGCTATATCTGAAGGAATTGAGCAAATCGTAATTTTTGGAAGAATTTTGCTCACCGGTGCCACCTCATGGCTTGAAGCAACATCCTCAGAAGCACTAAGAGCTTCCAGAGCGGCAGATTTGGCTTTAAGATGGGGTAGCGTAATCTTTAAGTGTCCTGTATTGTTTGTAGTTATCTTTGTGATTGGAACTGTTTTTAAAGCAGCAGAAACAGCCTCCTTACTGGGTTGTTGATTAGAATCCTTAGGTTTCACTATGACGTGTTGTACAGTATCCGGTGGAGGTGAACGAACAACATCTGAATACATAAGTTTCTCTGCAACAGAAGATTCCCTAATGGGTATAATATGGTGGATTTTCTGTCTAATTTCATTCACTGCTTCCAAAACCACATCCAGCTGTTTCAAGGCACTCTCAGTGGTTATTTGGTTGTCTGGTCGTTTGGTCGTTTGGTCCTCACTAATTATCTTCTGATGGTCAGTGGCAATCCCTAGGCTCTCGATCCATTCCACTAAGTCATCATACTTTTCTACACTTGACTCACATTTTTCACAAACATAATGCACTCTAGAGGTGAAATACTTGATTGCACTATAGCTAGGTAACGACGAACAGCCAACGTGAATGTATAGTTTGCACTGCTCACACCTAAAAGCCGGCGAGTCAATTTCCTCACTACATTTACCGCAGTTCTGATTTACTGGCGTAACTGTTTTAGATGGTAGTAATTTCTCCATTATGTCAATTCAAGCACCGGCCAACACCGGCACTCAACAACCATCACCGACACAACACACCCACACACACCGTGGAATCCAGTTCAGTTGTTTAAGTACGGAGCTCACCCAGACACACACACACACATGCACAAAATCACACACGCACACACACATGAACAAAATCACAGCCAAACACAGACACACACATGCACAAAATCACACACACACACACTTACTTGTTACTTGTTACTTGTTTGAAGTTGTTCATGGGAGCGCTCTGCCACACAGTGACGCTCCTCGCTCCCACCCTTGGACGTTTCTCACCAGGAATAAGGTTGTTTCACAACTTTATTTATGAAGTCATAGGAGCTGGTGAATAAATAGGTGTTCAATCTCTTCCTGAAGATTGGGACGTTCTCCACCACTTTAATGTGATGGGGTAGATTGTTGTACAGCCTAGGAGCACTCTTCTCAAAGGATCTTCGTCCCACCTCTGTATTATACTTTGGTATAAAATCACAGACACACACACACAAAATCACACACACACACGTGACACCAACCACACACACACACACACACATTCACAAAATCACATTCAAATACACATACATGCACAAAATCACAGCCACACACACACACAGATAGATAGATAGATAGATAGATAATTTATTGACCACAGCGTTACAATATATATAAAATGACTTAATACAATTACTAAAACCAAGTAATACACTATAACTCCAACACCAACAAATATAATACTGCAGTCCAAAAATATAAAAGAATAAGGCAAATATTGGCATAAAAAACATTTACAACAAATAATTATAAGAGACTGGACCTAATAGTACCAGCTTCATAATGCAAAGACAAAATCTCATATATTAGTTTACATACCATATCCAATGAAAATAACGAATGAATATCAAATAGTCTATTGACTACAGCGTTACAATATATTTGAAATAACTTAATACACACATGCAACAAGTCTCACACACAAACACACACACACATGCACAAAATCACAGCAACCCACACAAACAGGCACAAAATCACAGCCAAACACACACACACACACACATACAGACACACACACACACAAACATTCACAAAATCACACACTAACACAAACATCCACGAAATCACTGACACACACACACAAACACACACATGCACAAAATCACACACACACACAGGACACCGATCACACACACACACACACACACACACACACACATACACACACACACACACACACACACACACATACATACACATGCAAAAAATCACACACACACACACATGCACAAAATCACACACACACACATACACACACACACACACACACACACACACATACACACAGAAAATCACACACACACACACACACAAACACACACATGCACAAAATCACAACTACAGTTACACACAAACACACACATACACACATGCACAAAATCACTGCCACACAAACACACACACACACACATACACACATGCACAAAATCACACACACACACACACAAACACACAAACACACACACACATATGCACAAACTCACAGCCTCACACACTTACTTACTTGAGTTACTTGAGTGCAGAATTCTGGCAGCTTACAGCTCCACTTAAGGGGCTCTCTAAGCCGCCCATGGTGAATTAACATCTGTACTTTTCTTTAATCACTTCATTTACCAAGTCATATGCATCAGTGAAGAGAAATGTCTTCAGTCTTTTTTTAAAGATGTCTACAGTTTCTGCCGCTTTAACATTGGCCGGTAGATTATTGTACAATCGAGGAGAACAGTTTACAAATGCTCGGCGTCCAGCTTCTCTATAGAACCTAGGTTCCATTAGCCTATTCACGTCCTCACTATGGCGCAACACAATATCTGAGTCTATGCCGAAATCCACAATCATTTGCCTCATATACTCAGGCTTACCGAACCGAATCACTTGATCCACCATAACACATTGTTTGTACTCAATTCTCGCCTTAATCGGAAGCCAATGTAGGTTAATTAATACTGGGGTGATCCTGTCCCTTAATGATTGGCCCTTTATGAGTCTCGCAGCCCTGTTCATAATTAACTGAAGTTTCTTTAACAAGTAATTTGGAAGGCCATAGTACAGTGAATTGCAATAGTCCAATTTACTGATGACATGATTTTGAATTAATTTCCTCATAGAGTCCTCATCTAGGTATTTCTTCACGAATGCTATGTTTCTCAGGTGATAACCAGCTACTTTCACAGTTTGACTTATGTGATCCTTCATTAATAATTCACTATCCAATAGTACGCCAAGGTTCTTTACACCGTCACTCACTACAATGTCAGTATTATTCACGCTTAAGGTCTGAACATTTAGTCTCTCACGGTCCAATCTTCGGCCGACGAATAGGCACTCAGTTTTATCTTCGTTTAGCTTTAATTGCCTAGAGTTCATCCACTGCCTAACATCGAACAAGACCGCACTCAGTTGCTCTTCCGCATTACGTATATTCGTCACGGATATGTAAATTTGTGTGTCATCGGCAAATAACTTAAATTTGACTCCGTGTCTCTCTAATACAATGGATAGGCCAGCCGTGTACACACTAAATAGCACTGGACCCAACACGCTACCCTGTGGTACACCTCTCGTGAGAGGTCTCGAGTCCGAAAACTCGTCTCCTATCTGTATCCAATAGGCCCTACCCTCGAGATAGCTCTTTAAGTGTGAGAGAGCAGCACCCTCTATGCCCATGTTTTCACAGTCACGAAGTAGAATACTATGTACCACTGTATCGAACGCAGCGCTCAGGTCAAGTAAGAGCAACAGTCCACACCTCCCTTCATCCAAAAGTTCACGCATATCACTCACCACAGAACACAACACCGTTTCAGTAGAGTACAAACAACGATATGCAGACTGGTTGTCAGGAATTGCTCCAACTATGTTCAAGTGATGATTTAGTTGTGATAAAAGAATATTTTCAAGCACCTTCGATTGAAAAGTCAAGTTCGATACCGGACGAAAAGAACTGAAGCACTGGGGGTCTAGGTTTCCCTTCAGTATTGGTTTGACAATAGCTTTCTTCTCCGATACAGGGAATACACCATTGGTTATACTTGAATTAACCATGCTCGTAGTGATGGACACCAACCTGTCGAAATTATCACTACCAGTAATCAAACCAATGGGCATAGGGTCACTAGCACAATGAGTAAACTTAGTCTTCTTTATGATATTGCTCACTGCTGTTTCGTTCACAACTTGAAACGAATTTAATCTTTGTGCAGTCACTCGAATATTGTCCAATACCTCGGCTTGGCCATCGTCAAATGTAGAGGTAATTCTTGCAATTTTATTTTCGAAAAAGACTGAGAACTGACTCGCCAACTCACTATCAGAATAGCCCTCAGGTAGCCTATTCTTCTTTTTATTTCCAGTTAGGTTATCCAGTAATTTGTAAAGTTTGTATATATTAGGGCCAGCCTGTGTTGTTTTATCCCTATAAAAGTCCCGCTTTCTCGCAGTAATGAGTCTTTTTTCATAGTTCCTTGCTCGATTATAGTCCATCCTTCGATGATCTGTCTGGTGTTTACGCCACAATCTTTCTTTCTTCCTCTTTTCTTTCTTCGCCCTCAGGATTTCCTCGTTAAACCATGGTGAATCATCTTTCACAACTATTTCCTTTGTGGTTATAGGACACATACTTTCATATTCATGTCTCGCTATTGTATTATATAAATTGTATAAGCACTCGGGACACTCTTCCTTGGATGCTGACTGATGATTGCAAGGATCACCATATTGTGCAATTATCTTCTCGCAAATAGACGTTACCAAAATATTGCAATCCAAGTTCCTCTTTGATCGAAATTTGATGCTTTTTGTTTGTTTTCCATTATACCCAAGAGCCAGTTTAAACGACACAAACTTATGTACAGGCGATAGGGAGCACACTTCAGCCACCTGGAGATCCCGAACAAGATCACTCGATACATCAACTAGCACCAGGTCGATTATATGTCCACCCGCTGATGTCGGTTTGTCTACTATATTTACGAGGTTAAACGTTGCTATAGTGTCAATGAAAAGAGGGATATACCGAGCCTCCAGGTCGTCGAGCCACAAATTGAAGTCGCCCCAGATAATGATATTTGCACTTACCATATCGATAGTTTCTAAATATAACCTAAATTCCTCAATAAATACACTGACACTTGTATTAGGAGGTCTATAAACAGTTATTATTATCATTTTATTACCCCATATTTCACACTCGACTTGTAACAATTCGAAACTAACGTGTTTCTGTGTATTACATTTTTTAATCTTCTTAATCGCATTTGAGATGAATAGACCCACACCTCCTCCACGACCACTGTGTCTAGGGTTATGTATGAAAGAATGTGTCACAGGTGTCATTTCCTCAATAACGGCAGTATCATAATTTGTTAGCCAAGTCTCAGTGATTGCATACAAATCCAATTGTTTATCATTTATAGTATCTCTAATCTCCAGTGACTTATTTCTGGCTGATTGCACGTTAAGAATACCACAATTCACTGCCAAGGCGTTAGTAGCCATGGTCAGTGTTATCCCTTACCCTCATAAGTTCTGCAGCGAAAATAGGGCACTTCACACTACTAACACTGTGGTCATCATGTCGCTTTGCAGTATGGCAATTTGCACACTTCCTCCCAGTAGCATGACATGAGTGCCCGTCATGCTCACTAGCACACTTAAAACACTTTGGGGCTTCATTCATAGCTTTAGCGGGACATGAACCCTTCTTATGACCAAATTTCAGACAGTGATAACATATCAAGGCATGATATCTGTCATAGACATTATGTCTTCCCCATTTCAAATTCAACTTATCACCTTTCATGTATATGAGTCCACGCACCTCCGGATCACATTTAATAATGTAATGAGTAGTCCCCCCAGAAGCCGGCTTTTCGAAGATAACACTCATTTTGTCCTCAATTCCTGCAATCGTGCTCAGATATCCATTCCTCTCGATAATATGTTCCATTAGTGTTTCACGTTTCTCCTCTTTACCCACATTACAGAGTATGATCTTTGGCTGCATTTTCCTTCCATGAGAAAATCTCAGATTTCCCAACCCTTGCAACTTGTCATGTGCCTCTTTCCTTTCTTCCTCTGTTTCAAAATTAACAACAATCTTTCCCCCGTTTGTGAATTTTGTATCTAAAATTTGGACATCCTCAAGGGCCTGACTCACCTCATCTTTTTTATCAGTAGCCTTCGAATTATCACTCGATTCTATGATCAGGAGATTCTTCTGTTGTTTCTTCATTTTTCTTTTCTTCCCTTTAGTAAGCACCTCTGCCCATGTGCCCCTCTCTTCAGTATAACTCTCACCGCCATATGCCTCAACAGCACTCTCCACCACACCCTTCACCGCTTGGCTAACATCAGCCACCACATTCGGCGCCAAATCATTCACCAATGGGAGATTTTGCACCAGTCTTTTCAATTCCATTATCTCTCGTTTCATTTCAATTATCTCATCTCGCACACTTGTTTCATTTTCCACTTTATTTCCATTTCTAATTTCATCAACACATTTGTCACAAACCCAATTTATTTCATGCGGTTCAGCCTTGACCCCCGCCATCCGGCAGCAAGTCGAGTGAGCTGGCCTTCGACAATTTAAACACTTCAACCATTTACTATTTTTATCTTTCTCAGGTTTGGAACACTGTAAGCACAGGTCAGACAAGTTAGGCGTAATTTCATTTCCAGCCATGTTAACATACTAGAACTGCTTCGGTGTTTTCAAGGTTGTAATCTAAGTGCCCGTCCTGGGTCTGGAGCTACTGCTGGGCACGTCCTTTCTGTTCAGCTGTCAGTCGAACACACATGCAGAAAGTTACAGCCACACACACACACTAACATACACACATGCACGAAATCACACATACACACAGGACACCGATCACACAGATGCACAAAATCACACACACACACACACACACACACACACACACACACACACACACACACACACACACACACACACACACACACACATGCACAAAATCACACACACACACACACACACACACACACACACACATGCACAAAATCACAAACACACACACACAAGAACAAAATTACACACACACACGCACACACAAACACTCACACATACACACACACACTCACACACACATGCACAAAATAACAGCCACACACACACACACACACACACACACACACACACACACACACATTCACAAAATCACACACAAACACACACATACACACACATACACACATGCACAAAATCACTGCCACTCACACACACACACACATACAAACATGCACAAAATCACACACACACACACACACACTCACACACAGACACACACACACAGACACACACACATGCACAAAATCACACACACACACACACACACACACACACACACACACACATATGCACGAAATCACACACACACACACACATGCACAAAATCACATCCACACACACACACACACACAAACACACACACACACACACATGCACAAAATCACAGCCAACACACACACACACACACACACAAACACACACATGCACAAAATCACAGCCAACACACACACACACACACACACACAAACACACAGGACACCGACAACACACACACACACACACACACATGCACAAAATCACAGCCAAACACACACACACATTCACAAAATCACAGCTAAACACACACACACACACATGCACAAAATCACACACACACACACACACATGCACAAAATCACACACACACACACATGCACAAAATCACACACACTCACACTCACACAGATAGATAGATAGATAGATAGATAGATATTTTTATTGACCACAGCTCAATGTATCATTACATCACCATACAAAATAGATATATTTACAAGTGCCATATAAATCAGAAAACATTATGTTGGCACGAAACTGTAGTCCAACACTAAATACAATAAATACTCTTTAAATCTATACCCAAACACTAAACACCCTTAAAACATAACCTTAACAATAAATAGACAAAATTTCATGAATTATTTTGCACACTACCATTGGCTCATACATCTCAGAAAACAATTCTTCTAGACTACTAAATCTATACCTATCCCTAATGTACCATGTGAGTGGACACTCCTGTACCACATGCCGTTCCGTCTGTACTTGACCACAACTACACACTCGTTCTTCTAGAGGTAAACGGCCTCTACCTCTCCTGTTCCATCTCCCAGTCTCACACGCCAAGTTGTGTCCACTCACACGGAACTTCGTAAAAGATAATCTTTGTATCTCACTAATTGTGTGTCTTTCTCTATATACATAATGGAGTGAAAAGTCAGAGTTGATGCTCTTGTAAGTATTACGTCTTGATGAATTGCTGTTAATAATGCCATCAATTAGGTCCTGCCTCACCCAGTCCAAATTTCCCGGATCACGCTGCAGGAACTCTCCAATAGCCTTCCCTGTCACTGTGTTCGAATCAGTGACCACTCCGATAACGAACATCAAGGGATCGTCATCATACCCTGAACGCTCCTGCCACATGGTCCGGAAGAACTTATGCTGCTTAAGTTTGACCAATTCACACAAAGGTGGATACCCTGACTCAACGTAACAAACATCATTACATGTTGATCGTCTTACCCCTAATAATTTCTTTAAACACCAATTATATAATTTAACCATTGGTCTGAGGTCGGCACCAATCCAAGATTCACAGCCATAAACTAATGTTGACATCAGCACTGCCTCAAATACCCGTTTTTTCACAATAAACGGTATATCGTTATTCTTGGATATAAATGAAACAAATTTCAACACATGTGGCATCCTGGAGTTAGCGTGCTCTCTGACCGCGGACGAGGTAGATCCGTCACTCGTGAACGTTGAACCTAAGTATACATACTTGTTACACTGTTCTACAACCAAATCGTTCACAACCAAGGGATCCGAGTCCTCACCACGGCCATGTATCACAAAAAACTTCGTCTTAGACTGGTTGATTTTCATACCGTACCCAGAGCAATAATTATGTAGCAGAGTTAGCTTTTTTAACATGTTATACCTGGTGGTAGATAAAATAACTGTATCATCCATAAGAACTAGAGTATGTAACCATACTAAAAAACCATCATGTTCACACCCATCCTTAATCATTCTTATGAGGTCATCCACAAAAATTATGAATAATAAACACGAAGTTGATGAACCTTGCCTTACTCCTAGTGTTATGGTAACAAGGGCAGTCCCAACCCAACTCTGTGTCACACTATACATTGCTATTAAGGCACACAACATCACTGAGCCACACCCCAGGCGACGTAATATTCTAAACAGTACATGCCTGGGTACTCTGTCGTAGGCCTGAGTGAAATCTATAAATGTAACATATAATGTTAATTTCTTCCTCCTAGCCATATCACACAGTAAACGAAGTGAAACAATGTGCTCCAGACACCCTCTCTTTTGTTGAGCCCCAGCCTGCTCCCTATACGGCCTGAACCATTGCTTTATTCTCTCACACAATACCATGTCGTAAACTTTAGCTATACTATTTATTATATTAATTCCTCTGTAATTTTTGACATCATTCCTATCACCTCTCTTAAACACTGTTACCAATTTAGCCTTGGCCCACTCCCGAGGGTAGGTGCCTGAGAATACAGAATTAAACAAAGTTGTGAGCAATAAAATCCATTCACCAGGCAAAATCTTAAAAATACCGGGAGTAACACCGTCAGGACCACTTGCTTTATCAGATTTTAAATTCTTAACCTGTTTCTGGACTTCACATGGGGTGATAGGGTCGTCTAATACAGGCACATACACATCAGGGTAGGGGTCATGTTCAAAGACAACATTATCAGGGGGGTTGAAGGTTTGCTCAAAGAATACCTTAAACTCATCATCAGATGGCCGGCAGTCATTACTGTCTTTGTTACCATATTCTCCTTTCCAGTTAATGGCTCTCCAAATTTGTAAATCATCTTTATTTGCTAAAAGCCTTTCCCATCTCCCTAAATTATCATTCACACCCTGCTCCCGTAGCTCACCCCTACTTACACAGCCACACCTGTACAGAGCATCCGTTATATTCTTAGCCAACTCATCATGATCATTAGAATCCAGGTCATTATCTATAGTTTGCAAATTATTAAGAAACATCCTTTCGTCAATACAACTCATTTTTATAGGCTTAACATTTACAATTCTCTGGGCAGAAGCTCCGCTATTTATTGCGTGTGTTCCGAGGCAGCTCGCCCGGATATTCAGGTATTCTAAATCTATTTCAGGTAGTTTTATT
>JAWQEG010004061.1:45000-47500 GCA_033782935.1 Petrolisthes cinctipes | reverse complement strand
TATAAAGCTCAGAGGTGCCTCAATGATAAGTTATTCACAATTTTGTCCATGAATATAGTAAGTGTAACTTCTAATTTGCAAAAATTTCAAGATCAGATTTTATACACCCATGATATTAATATTGATGTTATTGGTTTCTCTGAAAGCAGACTTGACAGCACCATTGCCCCATTATATGGAATAAATGGATACACGATACATTGTAGTCATCGAAACCGGCATGGAGGGGGTGTCGTCATGTATGTCTCAGATAGATACAACTCTGCTATTCTTAAGGAAATGACAGTGTGTGAACCTTATTTTGAAGGTGTTTGTGTTGGTCTGCGCAGGGGGAGGGATAATATTTTTCTTGCATCAGTTTACAGGCCCCCAAATAGTAATATAAATAATTTTTTTCATAAACTTAAAGAAATCCTTGAATTTATTAATAATAATACTTTCAAGGCTGTATACCTGTTTGGTGACTGGAATATAAATTTATTGAACCAAGATGATGCACATGTCAATGAATTTATAATGCTGATGTATAGGTTTTCTCTGTTACCAGCAACCACGAAACCAACCAGAGCCATACGGGATACAGCCTCACTCATTGATCATATTTGGTCAAATCAAGCAGAAATGAACCACAGTAACACAATAATCTACACTGATATCTCTGACCATTTCCCCATACTATCTCAATTTCACTGTATAACTTCAAACAAGCCTTCCTCAAAATTTGTAAATAAAAGAATTTTTAATAATGTTAATGAGGTGCGGTTCCCTGAGGGTGTCTCGTTGGTTGACTGGAGTGATGTACTTGCTTCACAGTGTCCTGACCTTGCTTATAATATGTTTTTTGATACGTTTAACAAATTATTCCAGGAGAATTTTCCTCTTAAACGCATACAAGTCACTAATAAATCAGGAAAATGTCCTTATATGACAGCTGGCTTAAGACAGAGTGTTAAAGAAAAACATCGCTTAGAGCGATTAGCAAATAAGTGGCCAATAACTTACAGGGAGACATACAGAGTCTACAGAAATACCTTAACAAAATCATTACGTGCAGCAAAAAATGAATATTTTAAAAATCAAGTTCTTAACAATCAGGGTAAACCCCAAAAAACATGGAAAACTATAAATACTTTACTGGGTCCTCATCGCCAACCAAGTGACATTGATATCGGTGTGGATGAATCTGAAACTGCAAATACTTTTAATCACCATTTTCTCAATATTGTTGGGTGCTCTACTAGTAACACCAACACAGGATACAGACAGTACCTACAAAATCCTCCTAACTATTCTATGTTTCTATCACCTTGCCATAACTCGGAAATTACATCATACATAAACTCTCTTAAAACTAATGCTGCAGGCTATGATGATATCCCCTGTAACCTTTTGAAGTTAACTGCAGATTATATTACAGTCCCTCTAACTTATATAATTAACTTAAGTTTTCATAGCGATAAATTTCCAGATCAATTAAAATATGCTAAAGCTATACCATTACACAAATCAGGTAGTAAAAATGACATGAATAACTATAGACTCGTTTCAATTCTACCGAGTTTTAGTAAAATTTTTGAAAAAGCCATACGTACACGACTAGTTTACTATCTGGAAAACAATAATTTACTGTCCACTTACCAATATGGATTTAGGGAGAAAAGGTCAACCGAAAATGCTCTCTTAAATGTTGTCTCTAATATATACATAAATTTGGATAAAAAATTGTATGTAGCTGGTGTATTTTTGGACATTGCCAAGGCTTTTGACTCGCTGAACCATGCCATCTTGCTTGATAAACTTCCTTATTTTGGGATCAGGGGAACCCCACTTAAATTATTTAGGAGTTATTTATTGAATAGACAGCAGTGTGTTTACTGTAGTAACAAGTATTCTGATTTCGAAGTGATAAAAAATGGTGTTCCTCAGGGTTCTGTTTTGGGTCCAATACTGTTTTTAATTTATATTAATGATCTACCTAACATTAGTAACAATATAACCTTCACACTTTTTGCCGATGACACTAATTTTATAGCTACAGACAGAAATTTAGAATCCTTACACAGTAAATTGAACATTGAATTGCATAGTATAAATAAGTGGATTACAGTCAATAAATTAAAGCTTAATGTCAAGAAGACACACTTATTGGTATTCCAAAACAGATCCCTGAGTATTGATCTAGCGCCTATATATCTGGATGGAGTGGTGGTTGATCGTGTTCAGTCAACAACATTTTTAGGTGTGGTACTTGATGAACACATAAACTGGAAGCAGCATATCAGTGGGCTCTGTGTAAAGGTGTCCAAAATATGTGGTATTTTACATCGTATTCGTGATAAATTAACAACTGAAACCTTGATATTAATTTATTATACTTTATGTTATTCCAAACTCATTTATTGTGTCTCAGTGTGGGGTTGTACCTGGCCCTCGTTTCTTAATGATGTCTCCAAGGTTCAGAAGGCTGTTCTAAGGGTTATTACATACAAGGCAAAGTTTG
>JAWQEG010004061.1:32500-35000 GCA_033782935.1 Petrolisthes cinctipes | reverse complement strand
CAGGGGACTAGGATGGGACCCTTGTGTTTCCTCATCCTAATCAATGACGCCTTGACCGATACAATCTTTCGCTGGAAATATGTGGATGATTCAACCGTTGGGACAGTAATTAACAACTTGTCTCCTGACTACCACCTCTTGCAACAACACCTGACCAACCTCCAAACGTGGACCAACAACAACAACGTCTCCATCAACCACGGCAAGACAGTAGTGATGCAATTTCACACGGCTACCACACCACCACCACCACCAGTGATAACACTAGGACAGCACCAAGTACAAGTAGTGGACACCACCAAGTTATTAGGTGTCATGCTGGATGAAAAACTGAACTGGAAATGTCACATCAGCACCATCATCCAGTCAGCAACATACCGCCTGTATCTACTAAGGCGGCTGAAGTCCCTAGGCACACCACAAAAGGAGTTAGTAGCAATCTACAACACCTTCATCATCCCCAAGCTGACGTACGCCTCCCCCGCCTGGTCTTCATCCATCAACCAAACACAGAGGCAGCAGCTGGAGAGGGTACAAAAGAGGGCATGTCGAGTCATTCTGGGAACGGCATACTACACTTACCAACAAGCCCTGGATACCCTCAGATTACCACCTCTTGTCACCAGACACCAGCAGCTCCTCTGGGACTTTAGCAAACAGTTGCTAATCGACCCACGCCATAGAGACCTCCTCCCACCCACCATTCCCAAACCCCGCCACGTCCGTCACTATAACTTACTTAAACCCATCAGAGCTAGGACAGACAGATATAAAAATAGCCCAATCCCCACAATAGTCTCCTTGATAATCCAAAGGCACATTTAAATTTAAATATATGTACTATATATAATATATGTCCATGTGTGAGTGAATATGCGTGATTGTAAATTGTGTACGTCTGTGTGTGAATGAATATTATGTGTGTATGTGTGAGAATGTATTTGTGTATGTATGTTCATTCATCTATATGTACCTATAAGTATCACCCATTTCCATTACCATTTTATAATGTATGTTTTCAGCCCTTGGCTGCATGTATCAAATAAACCTTTTATTATTATTATTATTATTATTATTACACACGCACATATGCACAAAATCACACACACACACACACACACACATGCACAAAATCACACACACACACACACACACACACACACACACACACACACACACACACACACACACATACACAATTCTAAAAAATTACAGCCACACACACACAAACACACACACACATGCACAAAATTACAGCCACACACAGGACACCGACCACACACACACACACACACACATGCACAAAATCACACACACACACACACACACACACACACACACACACACACACACACACACACACATGCACAAAATCACACACATACATACACACACACACACATGCACAAAATCACACTCACACACAAGAACAAAATCACACACACACACACATGCACAAAATCACACACACACACACACACACACACATGTACAAAATCACACACATACATACACACACACACACATGCACAAAATCACACACACACACAACAACAAAATCACACACATACGCAAACACACAAATTCACAGACATACACACACACACACACACATGCACAAAATCACACACACACACAAACACATGCACAAAATCATAGCCACACACACACACACACACACACACACACACACACACAAACACACATGCACAAAATCACACACACACACACACACACACATGCAGAAAATCACACACACACACACACACACACACGCACAAATCGCACACACACACACACACACACACACACACATGCACAAAATCACACACACAGATACACACACACACACACACATGCACAAAATCACAGAAACACACACACACTCACACATGCACAAAATGACACACACACACACACACACACACACAGGACACCGACCACAGAAACACACATGCACAAAATCACACACATACATACACACACACACACATGCACAAAATCACACACACACACACACACACACATGTACAAAATCACACACATACATACACTCACACACACATGCACAAAATCACACACACACACAACAAAATCACACACATACGCAAACACACAAATTCACAGACATACACACACACACACACACATGCACAAAATCACACACACACACAAACACATGCACAAAATCACACACACACACACACACACATGCAGAAAATCACACACACACACACACACACACACACACGCACAAATCGCACACACACACACACACATGCACAAAATCACACACACAGATACACACACACACACACACACATGCACAAAATCACAGCCACACACACACACACTCACACATGCACAAAATGACACACACACACACACACACACAGGACACCGACCACAGAAACACACATGCACAAAATCACAGCCTAACACAAACACACACACACACACACAAACACACACACACGCACACACACACACACACACACAC
>JAWQEG010004061.1:0-20000 GCA_033782935.1 Petrolisthes cinctipes | reverse complement strand
TTCAGGCTGCAAGGATTGTGCGTTGTCCTTGTCCCTTCCCCGACTGTGTACGTTGGGGTTTTTTGTTCCCCAGTGCTGTGTTTTTGCCTGGAGTTGGCCCTCAGGCTGACTGTGTTCCCCCTTCTGGGGCTTGGGGCCGGTTTTCGGCCCGCGGGGTTTTGGTCTGCGGGTTTTTTTCCCCAGCTGTGTGTGTGGGGGTTTTGGGGTTTTTCCCCGGGGGCGGGGGGTTGGGCCCTCCTGCTACCCGAGTCTGTGTGTTTTCCATTGTTTGTTTTCACGTGCTGTGTTTTTTGCTGTGTACACGTGGATTCACGTGTCAACCCCAATTTTTTCTCCTGCAGTCTACTCGTGCTTTATGTGCCTCTACGGGGTGTACCGTAAGGGTGTCCCCTGACGGGCACCTGCATTGTTCTCCCCATGCACCTTGCTTCATGCCCAAGGGCTACGACCCTTTAGCGTCGGAGTCTCAGGGGATCGACCCTCTAGCACCCCGAGAGGCTACGTCGCCATCCCTAGACGGGTCTCCGACTCCTTTCCGGGGCTTTCTACCCCAGGAAGCGAGCGAGTCCGTCGCGCTGGTAACCCAACCTACCTCACCGGTACAAGGGCTCAGCGGGGAACCTGCCGCTTCGTCGTCCCCAAAATCTGGTTCCTCGGGCCGCTCGCGGGGGCACAAGCGGTCGGCTAAGAGGTCCCGCCACGCCAAGAGGACCCGGACTCGCCGTTGCTCCCCTTCCTCTTTGTCTTCGTCTACCTCTTCCTCCTCCTAGCCTCGTCGGAGAGCTCGCCCGTTCGCAAGCCCCGCAATGGTAAGCGGGCGGGTGCGAGCCCTTCGACGCGTAAGATGGCGCTTGTCCTACGCACTCTTCTACCTGCTGTCCTTCCAGACTTCATCCTTCCCCCCAGGTCCTCCTCCCTACCTTCGGTAGTGGCGGCGGTACCCGTTCGTCACACCTGCCACCACCACTACCACTACTACCACTGCCACCACTACTACCACGATCATTACTACTATCGTCACACCTGCCACCACTACTACCACTACCACCACCACTACCACGATCATTACTACTATCGTCACTCCTGCCACCACTACTACCACGATCATTACTACTATCGTCACACCTGCCACCACCACCACCACTACTACCACTACCACGATCATTGCCTGCCACCACCATACCCTTAAACACACACACACACACAGATATATATATTCCTTGTTTTTAAAATGAGGGAGAAGAGCGTTTAAATTGTTTCCTAAATATGTATAGATCTCATCATAAATATGTATAGATCTCGTCACAAATATGTATAGATCTCGTCATAAATAAAATGGTAGAATTAATACTGAAATATATATATATCCTCTCTTTCTTTGATGACTGAGTGAGGAGAGAGAAGGGTTTGTTTATTGCATATCGGCGTACATATTTGGTGTTAACTGGCATCTCAGCTTGACTCTAGTTTGTACCACGTGCTGTCATTGGCTGAGAGACCTGAGGCTGGCCCAGCAAGTGTTCTGATTGGCTGAGAGGACCCATATGACATCTACATAGTTAGACTTGGTTAATATGTGTCCCAGTAGTCTGTGTACAGGCTTGCTTGAGTCTACTATTCAGGTTCTTAAAGTTGATGGTGATGCATTATTGTTTGTGTTTACAGGTTGTAGGGTTAAGGGTGGATCCTGGACTAGGAGAGATCACACTGCTGCTGGAGATGTGATGAGACGGTGTCGAGGGATAGCCTTTACAATGGACCCTTCTTCTATCGTTTAGTTGTTACTGAGTAAGATCCTGGTAAGAGATCACACTGCCGCTGGAGATGTGATGACATGGTGTCGAGGGATAGCCTTTACAATGGACCCTTCTTCTATCGTTTAGTTGTTACTGAGCTCCATTAATTTCTTCTCCCTTATTTTCCAACACTTATAAAGATATTCTTTTATATTGTCTAAACATTTTCCACTATCGAATAACAGTTCTCCAATGATGTTTTCCTTGCATTCAATATAAGGTTGTTGCAATTTCCTAATTTTTCTTCTTTCCTCAACATAACCAGTACACTCAAGCAGAAAATTTTTTAAGTTTTCTGCTGTATCTGTTCCACATATCTTGTATCCTGTTTCATTGTCCTCTTGTCTAAATCTTTTTCTGTCTCTTAGATAAAGCTGGTCTAGTTTTGTTATTGTCAGTTACAATTTATGTATATTTCAGTAAACGTTCGAGATAATGCACAAAATGTAGGTTATATGGGAAGATGAATAAATTAAAAAGGAACTCAGTGTGACGATATATTTAGGTAAATATAGTGAATATTATTCTTTGATACAAAGAGAAATTATGGAAAATTTGTACCGAAAGTGTACTGTGACGAACACGTTAAGCAAAGTTAATTAAATATATCGTACTCGTAAATTGAAAGGATTTTATGGAATGCTAATACGTTACATGCTCACATGTTGTAACCGTAGTCTTTATGACAGTTACAAAAGCAGTGAAAATGAGAAAACAAGTGTGAATTTAGTGTTACATATTTAACTTTGACACCTTCAGAATGGGACCACTGGAGTATGTATTGTAAAACAGGTAAGAAAGGAAGAACAAATTATAAAAGGTCTTATTAATCTTGAAATGGTGCTTTTTTTCTACTGTACATATATATGTATGAAAACATTACAGCATATTCCTTTTCTTTTGGTGTAGACAATGAACCCGTTGGAGATGCTTAAGGTACGACCTTGATGCAAACATTATACAACATATAGTGAAGTGTTGTTGGCTGGAGTGTCAACACTATCCTACCTTTCTCACATTTACAGACATTTTCTTAATTATTCTAGAACCTGTGGGATGCACAGAAAGTGTGGATATCCGAAAGTTACATATAAAAAATGATGTGACACTTAGAAAATGAGCATATTACAGAAATGAATACCTAGTACAGTGTGAATCAGTGTAGTGTTACCAAGTGTGAGTCAACAAAGCTGGCACTGTGATGCCCATTAGATGGTTCTACCACCATCTTATTACCTGCCTTATTAACAGCCAATAAGGTGACAACACTTTTGTTAGTAAGTGTACATGTACTCTCCAGGTGTGGCTGCAGTTTTATCTCCAACATGTCTCTGAGTACAATGAAGTATGGGTGCAAGGTTATAATGAACCTGGAAGCCGCCGCTAAAAAAGTGATGCAAATAGTACTTATATGGGGTACTCCAGGGAAGGACCCTAATGAGGACATTATTACCTTCCTGAACAGGAACAATAAACATCACCCAAATTTCAACAAGACTCAGAAAGAGAAAGTGAAAAATGACAGTCATTGTGATACATTTGACATAACATTATCGTCAATGTGTATAAAACATTGCTGCATCAATATGGCCGATCTCAATGACGCAGCTTGGTTTAGTGATGGTGATGAACACGAGAATCTTTTATATCAGATCAAAAAGGCACGAAATAACGCCATGCATGAATCACTCGAGATGAAGGAAAATGAATTTAAAGAGAACACCAAGAAACTGCGGGAAGATCTCATTGCTACACTGACTAAAGCAAAGGAAAGATTTCATAGAAGTGACGCAGAGCTGAAGGAGGAAATTGAGAAGTTAGAAGTGGTCATGAATAGGATCACAAATGAACCTCTAGACCTGGACGACTTTCTGAGAGATTATCATTCAGATCTCCAAGACCACACCATCAATAGATTGGCTGACCAACTGAAGCAACATACTACATATAAAAAGTATGTTGCACCACTAGACTTCCTCACTACCAGCAAGGTGTCACTAAATATAGAAAATATTTATGTGAAACCTAAATTAATGCAAGGAAAACTGGAGGGCAAAGAAAAAGATGTGGAACACCTTGATCTCATAAAACTAGCTCAAGGCCGACCAAACCAACCTCAAGTGTTAGTGGTGGAGGGTCTGGCAGGCAGTGGTAAGACGACCCTGGTCGCATACATGACCACAGAATGGTCAAATACCAGCAGCGACAGCATTAAAGGCTTAAATGAATATAAGTTGCTGGTTCTGGTATGGTGTCGGGACTCACATCTATCTTCTTACACTGACCTCATACAGTATCTTTTTCAACCATCAACTCCCGAATACAAAGAACTTCTATCAAAACTAGTCAAGGAGTCATCACTTCTTGTCATCATTGATGGGATAGACGAGGTCAACAAATCTTCCCGAGAACTGATTCGAGACATTCTTCATCAAATGCAAGGAAACCCAAAATGTACTGTGATGATCACCACTCGCCCAGAGGCTTTGCAAGAGGGACTGCAGCTCATTCCCAGTACATACTATCGGGTGGAGGTTGAGCTAGTTGGTATCCCTATGGGGCAGAGGGAAGATTTCTTACATCGTTATCTTGATGAACTTCATAAAACTTGCCCTGGTACTACCCTTACACCTCCCACCACAGATGACATTAATCAGTGTATTAAGCAACTGGATGTCGAGACAAAGGAGCATTTCAGGCTTCCTCTTAACCTCAGCATTGTAGCAATTTTGATGTACTCTTGGCCAGATAAAATGAACCGGAACACGACACAGACAGAGCTCTACTCTTTAATTCATGAACTGACTCTAGAGAAGTTGGACAAAAGATTAATTGATAATGATCTTACCAAACACTTTGACCGTCGTACACGGCTGGATAAGGTTGAGAATTGGCTGTCAGCATTGTATTGTGAGATGTTTATAGCACTTACACATGACCAGCTAACTCTACAGGAGGAGAGTGTAAACAAGCTCAGGTCTAAATGTGACACACTGGATCTACCACCTGACGAAATGATGGCAGCCTTTATGGAAACTAGGACTGTGAAAACATTTCGAGGGTGTGACTTAGATTGCTACTCTGTACCCCATAAAGGCTTCCAAGAGAGGTATGGAGCCTTATACATAATTCAGGGTATAAAGCAGCTCGAGAAACCCGAAGAGTCAGGGAATGTCACCAATATAGTGGTGTCAACACCTGGTGTAGGTCAAATCCTACGTTCTAAAATGCAGAATCTTATAAAGAAGTTCAAGAAACCCAAAGAGACACGGGGCTGCTCAGCCAGACAGTTTGAGGAACTTCAACAACAACCCAAAGAGACAGGCAATGTCATCAATATCATGAGGGCAACACCTGGCATAGGTCAAATCCAACTTTCTAAAATGCAGAATCTTTTACAAATGCTGGTTGGCATGATACCTCACGACTGGGATTCCATCATGGTGAAGGAAGTGGTGAATCTTCTGCAAGAGGCAGGAGTAAACAGACGGGACCAGTGGTTAGATGTTATTGAAGACACAAAGTGCTCAGAAAAAGTAGTGAAAGCAATAGCTGACCATTTCCCTCTTCCTCGTGCAAGTGTTAGTGCCTGGGATGATAATGGTCCTATAGTAATCGAAGATGGGCGAATAGCAGCATATGAAAAGCTGCTTTATATTCTTCCACCCACACAAGTAATACTCGATATTGTCGGGAACCCTGCCAGTCTAAACTGTCTATTGGCATCACTAGACCGTCATGTCTGCATAGGGTTAAGGCATCGGCAGACCTATTATCACCCTACTGAAGACATACACCCTATTGTGGACCAACTCCTGAGTAAGGCCTGGTAAGTACTACATGTTAATGTAACTGAGAACTCTTTGTGATCCATGTGTGACTGAAATGGTAATGAAATCCACCCTAGCTATACCATATACATGTTGGCTCAGGATTCATTTGCAAGAGCCCTGGGCCGGTATACACAAAATTATTAACATTGCAAACCATTGTTAAGGCTAAAAATGTCCTGTTAAGCTTAACAATTTGCTAACAGTAGTTTACTGGGGCCGTAAAAAGTGCTGTTAAGGTATAAGTTCTCCAGATGACATTTAAACTCAACAAATTTCTGTTACTATATTTACAGTTATGGTCAATAATAATCTCCACAAATGGGTATCAAACAATTTACTGTCCAATGTTTTTTCGTTCATTTATAATGTTATTGTTTTAAGTAGTGTGTAGCTGCTTGTAGTAAATTGAAAGATGGTACCGAACCTATTTAATGGAAAGCCTATAAGCTAACAAAAAAAACATTGTGAAGCTGTCAAACTCTTAGGTGAGTTACCCCTCTATGAATAATTATTTTTGACCAAGACTGCACATATATATATATATATATATATATATATATATATATACAGTATATATATAGAGTATATATATATATATATATATATATATATATATATATATATATATATATATATATATATATATATATATATTTTTATATATATATATATATATATATATATATATATATATATATATATATATATATATATATATATATATATACATATATATATATATATACAGTGTATATATATACAGTATATATATATATATATATATATATATATATATATATATATATATATATACAGTATATATATACAGTATATATATACAGTATATATATATATATATATATATATATATATATATATATACTGTATATATATATATATATATATATATATATATATATATATATATATATATATATATATATATATATATATATATATATATATATATATACTGTATATATATATATATATATATATATATATATATATATATATATATATATATATATATATACTGTATATATATATATATATATATATATATATATATATATATATATATATATATATATATATATATATATATATACAGTATATATATATATATATATATATATATATATATATATATATATATATATATATATATATATATATATATATATATATATAAATATATATATATATATATAATATGTATATACTGTACAGTATATATATACAGTATATATAGATATATTATATATATATATATATATATATAATATATATATACTGTACAGTATATATATACTGTACAGTATATATATATATATATATATATATATATATATATATATAAATATATATATATATATATATATATATATATATATATATATATAATATATATATATATATATATATATATATATATATATATATATATATAATATATGTACTGTACAGTATATATATATATATATATATATATATATATATATATATATATATATATATATATATATATATATATATATATATATATATATATATATATATATATATATATAATATATATATACTGTACAGTATATATATATATATATATATATATATATATATATATATATATATATATATATATATATATATATATATATATAATATATATATACTGTACAGTATATATATATATATATATATATATATATATATATATATATATATTGATGAGTATCAAGACAAATGGTTAGGTGTGTTGAAGTGGTTGTGTAATATTACCATAATACTATAACAAGTTGAGAAAGAATTATTATGATTGATTTGGGAGGAATGGGATGCACAAAAAGATATAACAGATAAAACACATTTCATTTGGTGTTTTAGATGTTTTTTTCTCATTTTTTTCTAATCTTTTGGGTTAATTACATAAGTTAACACACATACAGAATTAGACTAATTTATTTATTTATTTTCATTTTTTGGGTGGTGAAACATTACTGATGTTTAATAGTTCACTACTATACTACCCATATATTAACAATAAACAAAAGATTACAGTTCAGATAGTACAGTACAGTATATATTTGAAATAACACAAGGTGAAAAAAATAATAATGGATTCCAAGAACTGAATAATTATATTTTAATTATAATTTATCCCCTTCAGGAGTCCAGACCTGAGTGTGTACATTGGTCCATTGAGTGACTATGTGTTGTCAAGGCTACAACGGGTACACTCCCTGAGAGAGATCAGACTCAGCATCTCATCTAACCACCAGGCTACCTTGTTGATGGAGCTTATTACCTCTACTTCATTCAAAGACCTGGAGGACCTCTGTGAGTATTATTCTCTCTCTCTCTCTCTCTCTCTCTCTCTCTCTCTCCAAAAGCCTGACCTTACCTAACCTAACCTAGACCACACCAGACTACCGGGACCTAACCTGGGCAAACTACTGGGACCTAACCTGGGCAAACTACTGGGAAATAACCGTGATAAAGTACAGGAAATGACCAGAGCAAAATACTGTTACCTAGCCGGATCTGGCAACACTGCTACAAAATGGAAATTCTTTCAATAAATACCCTTTGGTTTCATGGTATAAGTGGTCTGTAGGTGTGGTAGGTGTGCAGCCTGTGATTATCTTTAGGGCTCTATACTGTCCTGGAGTGGTGGAGTCTACATCATGGGACTACCCCCCCCCCCCCAGGGATACTAAAGAAGGAAGCTATGGGGGCCAAACCATCACAAATTCCCCCCCGGGTGAGTCCCTGGGAACGGCTTTGGTCACCCGGGCAATACCACTCATAGAAGTACAATACAATGCCACATCTTTCATTCACACAATTTTTTGGGTCTGTACTGTATATGAATTAGGTTGTTAATTGTTTTACTGATTACAATATATTTACTGTACAATAGGTTAGATTTGTACTTTAAACCGTGTGGTATTGATTTATCTTTCACCTTCAGTACTAACTTGTATCTGGTGGAAATACAGTACTGTACTACAATTAGGCTTGTACTCCTGCAGATGTACATAACCTTGCATAGACAAGCAAATGATTTTCACCGTGACTGTGTCTATATATGATGCCAATTAACTTGCAGATGTTGCGGTGACACCAGAAGTACAGCCGGCGGCCATCACCACAAACATACCTGGTATTGACAACATCTGGGTGTGGTTACACCTGCTAGATGTCACGGACGAAAGGGTGAGTTGGGCCTGTGAGATGGTTGCCAACTTAATCAACCCTTCACAAAGGTAAGCATTATAATTTATTGTACACTCGAGAATATGAATCCTTGATATAGACCAGTTGGAAGATGTACAGCTTTCTTTGTAACCTATGCATACCAAAACATCAACTAGAAATTACAAAGATCATATATCCAATTACAAAGATCATATATCCAGTACTGGTGGCAGTTATCAAGAAAAGAGTTGTAGTAATGAGTAGTAACGAGCACTATAAATATGAGATGGGTGGAGGTCATGCATTTCATTCTTATTTTTATACATGAGTGTAGCTATTTCCAGTTTAGTTATATCATCTAGCTTTAAGATTTTTAATTCTTTGAAGAGTGGACTAGTATGTGCTAAATAATCGCTGTTAGTAATAATTCTTACCATTTTTTTGAGCTGCAATCTTAAAGGGGTTAGATTAAGTAGTTCTTCCCAGTTTATCCTGTGCAACTCATTGGTAAATAGATTTTTATGATTATTAATATTGAATGATCTGAAATTAAGTTTATGTTTGGCATTAGGTCTAGATTTCTGAAGGATATTAATAAATATAGGAAGATGGTGTGATATATAATTATGTAGGATGACTGATAGAAAGGGAGGTGTAAAATTAGTCCAGATTTGATCTAGTAGTGAGGGTTGACCAAGCTCAGGGGTATTGGGAAATCATGTAGGTCTTGATATGTGTGGGAAATAATTAAGTGTTTGCATGGTATTAAGGAATAAATTAGTAGGAACATGAGTGGAATGTTCCAGCAAATTAATGTTAAAGTTTCCTATTAGTAATGATTTGTTAAGTCTGAAAATGTCATTATTCAACAGGTCATTTATAATAGTTGTGAATTCATTGACACCTATAATATGTTTACTTATAGGCCTATATATAACCAAAATTACATATTGAGAATCACCTAATGTTAGCTTAGAAGTACAAACTTCAATATTCTCATTAATGAAGCAAAACTGAATCCATAATTCTGTCTTAAACATATTATTAGTAAAAATAGAAATCTCTCTATGTTCTCTTTCAGTTCTCACTAAGTGATACAAAGCATAGCCTTCCAATGAATACAGATGCTTAGTGTGTTCTTGTAGTCATGTCTCAGTAATTACAATTACATCAGGTGGTTTGGGTAAACAATTTAGTTAGTTAGTTAGTTAGTTAGTTAGTTAGTTAGTTAGTTAGTTAGTTAGTTAGGTTGGTTAGTTAGGTTGGTTAGTTAGGTTGGTTAGTTAGGTTAGTTGGTTAGTTAGTTAGTTAGTTAGTTAGGTTAGTTGGTTAGTTAGTTAGGTTAGTTGGTTAGTTAGTTAGGTTAGTTGGTTAGGTAAGTTAGTTTGTTAGGTAAGTTAGTTAGTTGGTTAGTTAGTTAGGTTAGTTGGTTAGGTAAATTAGGTTAGTTGGTTAGGTAAGTTAGTTAGTTGGTTAGGTAAGTTAGTTAGTTGGTTAGGTAAGTTAGTTAGTTGGTTAGGTAAGTTAGTTAGTTGGTTAGGTAAGTTAGTTAGTTGGTTAGGTAAGTTAGTTAGTTGGTTAGGTAAGTTAGTTAGTTGGTTAGGTAAGTTAGTTAGTTGGTTAGGTTCGTTAGTTAGTTGGTTAAGTTAGTTAGTTAGTTGGTTAGGTAAGTTAGTTAGTTGGTTAGGTTAGTTAGGTTAGTTGGTTAGGTAAGTTAGTTAGGTAAGTTAGGTTAGTTGGTTAGGTAAGTTAGGTTAGTTGGTTAGGTAAGTTAGTTAGTTGGTTAGGTAAGTTATTTAGTTGGTTAGGTAAGTTAGTTAGTTGGTTAGGTAAGTTAGTTAGTTGGTTAGGTAAGTTAGTTAGTTGGGTAAGTAAGTAAGTAAGTAAGTAAGTAAGTAAGTTAGTTAGTTAGTTAGTTAGTTAGTTAGTTAGTTAGTTAGTTAGTTAGTTAGTTAGTTAGTTAGTTAGTTAGTTATTAGTTAGTTAGTTAGTTAGGTTGGTTAGTTAGGTTGGTTAGTTAGGTTGGTTAGTTAGGTTAGTTGGTTAGTTAGTTAGTTAGTTAGTTAGGTTAGTTGGTTAGTTAGTTAGGTTAGTTGGTTAGTTAGTTAGGTTAGTTGGTTAGGTAAGTTAGTTTGTTAGGTAAGTTAGTTAGTTGGTTAGTTAGTTAGGTTAGTTGGTTAGGTAAATTAGGTTAGTTGGTTAGGCAAGTTAGTTAGTTGGTTAGGTAAGTTAGTTAGTTGGTTAGGTAAGTTAGTTAGTTGGTTAGGTAAGTTAGTTAGTTGGTTAGGTAAGTTAGTTAGTTGGTTAGGTAAGTTAGTTAGTTGGTTAGGTAAGTTAGTTAGTTGGTTAGGTAAGTTAGTTAGTTGGTTAGATTCGTTAGTTAGTTGGTTAAGTTAGTTAGTTAGTTGGTTAGGTAAGTTAGTTAGTTGGTTAGGTTAGTTAGGTTAGTTGGTTAGGTAAGTTAGTTAGGTAAGTTAGGTTAGTTGGTTAGGTAAGTTAGGTTAGTTGGTTAGATAAGTTAGTTAGTTGGTTAGGTAAGTTATTTAGTTGGTTAGGTAAGTTAGTTAGTTGGTTAGGTAAGTTAGTTAGTTGGTTAGGTAAGTTAGTTAGTTGGTTAGGTAAGTTAGTTAGTTGGTTAGGTAAGTTAGTTAGTTGGTTAGGTAAGTTAGTTAGTTGGTTAGGTAAGTTAGTTAGTTAGTTAGTTAGTTAGTTAGTTAGTTACTTACTTATTTACTTACTTACTTACTTACTTACTTACTTACTTACTTACTTACTTACTTACTTACTTACTTACTTACTTACTTACTTACTTACTTACTTACTTACTTACTTACTTACTTACTTACCATGGCATCGCAAGTCATAGTAAAATACATAAATGAATGAGTGTGTGTCAATCACCTGTCTGGACCCAAACAGTAGCCTACACCTGTACAGTTATAAGATGATAACCACCGTCTATGTGAACTCCTTGCAGGGGATACACCATTTGGTTCCCGAGGTCAACCCTGGATGAGGCTGGCTGGATATGGATGATACAAGACCTGTGGCGAAGGGGTATCAAGAACATATGGGGAATGTGGGTGCCTGAAACGTCCATATCAAGCTATCAGGCACACCAACTCGACAACATCTGCCTTAACACTTTGGGGGCAAGTCTTTACAGGTGAGTCTCCCTTCCTCCTACAATATTTTACCCCCCCCCCACACTGTCCTCTCTCTCCACTACTGTACATACATACAGTATGCTATACTTCTCCCTCTCTCCTTCCTCTTTCACATCCCATATGCATACAGTATACTTGTATATATAATAGTCCCCTCCCACCATTTTGGGCTGGGTTGCAGTAGAATTAATTCAACATCACTTGATTGCATTATTTATTTTATACTTTTTCTCAATTTCCAGACGTGATTTCAACAACTGGAAGAAATAGTTCATCTCTGTGATGCAAAATGTCAGCTGATCAACCATGCATCGTATTAGCTGAACTCAATCCACCAAATTCCATAATAGTCTATCTTCATCTCTACCCATTCAATACAGTGTTCCACAAGGCAGTGTTTGGGGTCTAATCTGGTTTCTCTTATATATAAATTATATTACTTACATATTTAAAAACTTTAAAACAATCCTTTTTGCTGATGACTCCACTTTATATATTAGTAATTAAAATGGTACAGACATGATACAAACAGCAAACACTAACTTATAAACCTTTCATACATTTTATATGCTATTTACTAATAAGCTACCATAAATGCTTCACTCCCTATTTTGTTCCCAGAATATTATAAATAGAATTAATAAATATACATTATTTAGGAATAACATATAATGATACCATCACCTTTAAACATTACATAACAAAAAAAATCCTTAAATTATACAGTCTAATATCTCTGTTTTTTTGTTTTGTTTTTATCAAATTAAAGAATTAATAATCATTGCTGTTTTAAAAATGTTACAACCTCTCTTTAAATAAACAAATTCCATAAAACTTTGTGATATAAATAAGCTACAAATTGGTATTTACATGTATACAAAAAATTATCTACTTCACCCGTACTCATGAAAATTGACATATATCTGCCTATAATTTAACACTTTATTAACACTCCCTTTATTATTAATCAAGGCCTAAAACATGCAATTATATTCCTAATAATATTAAAGCTCTAATATCAATATACTCCTTTAATTTTGTTTTGTTTTTAACATATTCTTTTTAATTATTAATGTAAGTCCTTGTATCTGCTTTAATAGTGTGTTCTCAGTATAATCAATTATTATCTTATACTAATATTATTGTATTAATATTATAATTTTCATCATTATTTACAATAATATTATTTTATAATTATCACAATGCTACTTATTATTAGTAGTAGTAGTAGTATTCAATTATAATTCTATAATAATGTTATTGTATTAATATTATCACTTTAATTATTATTTACAATAATATTATTTTATAATTATCACAATGTTACTTATTATTATTATTAGTAGTAGTAGTAATCAATTATAATTCTACAATAATGTGTAGTAACCTCTAGTGACACACAATCCACACTATCCACATACACTTATATACAGTCATAATCAAATATCCACCCACACTTTCCTTCCATCATAGTAAATATCTTGGTAATAAAGAACAACACGTGTATGATTTTGCAGCACCTCATAATAATAATAATAATAATAATAATAATAATAATATCCACCCACACTTTCCTTCCATCATAGTAAATATCTTGGTATGATTTTGCAGCACCTCATAATAATAATAATTGAAGGGGTTGAGTTGATGTAATTATATTTTGTTATTATACTGATTAATTTGTACGATGGAAGGAAAGTGTTGGTGGATATTTGATTGTGACTGTACAACAACTATTCCACCAAGTATATATATATATATATTTGTTGGTATTAATATGTTTATTTAATGTAATGTGTTTGTGTGTATATTACCCAGGTATTGTATGTATTCTACTGTATGTATTCTGTATGTATTCTTATATTAACATGTCTATTCAACACTTTGGTACAGTCATGTTCAATAGTCCTGCAACACCTTCCAGTGAGATGTCTTCCAAAAAATAACCCCAAACTATTGAAGCTGGTCTTGCAATATTGGTTCATAAGATTCAATCAAATGGTTCACTTTTATTCACCAGGTTGCAGTACTTTTGACCATGACTGTACCATTTATATCATATGTATGTACAGTTGGGGAACAAAGTATCTGGATGCAGTTGACGGCTTCTGGTAACATTGTCAGTGATAAACACGTTAGTAATAGATAAAATTTATTCATTACTACATAACGATAACTGATATTGGGTGACGTCAACCAACCACAGACACTGAAATAAAAGTTATCCTTCAATTCATAAATACTTTCTCTCATTGATGTGTTTTTCTTTTGGGGATGTTGCCAGAAGCCACCAACAGTGTTCAGATACATTATTCCCCAACTGTACACTCGTGATACATAATTTCTGACCAGAGTGTGAGGATCAGAAAGCTTCGAATCGCCTGGTATTGTTCATTTCCCCACCCAGTACACCTATAGAGGCTGAGTTCGAATGCAGGGTGTGTGTTTATGGTGCCTGCCTTTCGTCTCTGGTCAGGGATTACGTATCACGAGTGTACAGGCGGCCTCAGGAATTTATATACATCACTCTGACTCACATCAAGAGTTTCCTAACTACAAAATGGAATACATTACTTCTCTAACACCCAAAAATATCCTAGTAATATTATTTGTGTAATATTTGAATCAGTCAGCAGAATTATCCTTACAGCATGTGTAAAATATAGATCCCATTTAACCAATGTTATGTGTACAAATTCCTGAAGCAGACTGTATCTTTGTGCCTTACTATTATTATGTTTATATTTCTTTGTATTTTATGTACCACTTACATTATATATCTTTGTACTTTAGCATTAATGTTATATTTTTGTTGTAATGTATTATAGGCCTAACTCTCCCCTTGTTTGTTGGTAGAGGTGAAGGAAGGTACAGTAGTAACCCAAGCACTAGACTTCCTGATTTCCATGTCTCCTTCCTCTATGATCAACTATGGATCCCTACACTCACCTGTCATTAAGTGAGTCTGTAGGTGTTGGCTAACAATTGTACCTTAAACAGAGGCCAGCCAACACCATTCCCTGGATGTGCTAGTACAGTGAACACTTGTGTTAGCCTCTGTTCCACCTAGACAATTCAACCTTACTGTGTCTTACTGCCTCACCCACACACTATAAGCCATCTCAAGCAATGCTCCTGTACTCTCAAAGCAACTCTAGTACTCTCAAAGCAACTCTAGTACTCTCAAAGCAACTCTAGTACTCTCAAACCAACTCTAATATTCTACAAGCAACTCGGCAAGCATCCTGCAAGCAACTCTGAGGCCATTCTAGCAAGTGAGACTAAGGAATATTCTACAAGCAACACAGCAAGCATCCTACAAGCAACTCTGAGGCCATTCTAGCAAGTGAGACTAAGGAATATTCTACAAGCAACACAGCAAGCATCCTACAAGCAACTCTGAGGCCATTCTATCAAGTGAGACTAAGGAAGTCAGCAGCATTCTGTGTTTGTATCCACTCCATACTTGCCTGTTATACTCTCTGAATAAAACCATGCTTAGTATTGGTAGTTTACTATACACCCTATAGGGTAGTAACAACCTCCTCACATTACAGTCATTATAGAAGCACACACTGTACAGTTGGACACATGAATGGATGGTACAGCTCAGGTGAAATATACTTGTCCCATTTGAGTAACCATTGTCTATTATGAGGTAGTTGGTTTTTATTACCATCCTCAATACTGACTTCTGCCCCTCCTAATTACCAACCTAACCTAACCTAACCAGTGTCTATTATCAGGTAGTTGGTTTTTATTACCATCCTCAATACTGACTTCTGCCCCTCCTAATTACCAACCTAACCTAACCTAACCAGTGTCTATTATGAGGTAGTTGGTTTTTATTACCATCCTCAATACTGACTTCTGCCCCTCCTAATTACCAACCTAACCTAACCTAACCAGTGTCTATTATCAGGTAGTTGGTTTTGATTACCATCCTCAATACTGACTTCTGCCCCTCCTAATTACTAACCTAACCTAACCCAACCCAACCTAACCTAACCTAACCTGCCCCTGATGATGTCTCCTATTTGGCACTAATAAGGAACTTGATATTGGCAGAAATTGACCATCTTTCACCTGGGCTGTACCACCCATTCATGTGTCCAACTGTACCATACACATCTTCATTCATTGCTCTTCCTCACGTGGCTCTAATTATATTGACATTCTATAAGTACAACATTCTTGGTTCTTAATACCACTGTTAAATATCTAGTGGTGGTAATGGTTAATATAATAATTATATTAGTGGAGGACATGGTTTGGTGTTAATGTAGGTAAATATCAAAATACAGTAATTCCTGTACGGTTTTCCTACCTTCATTACACACTTATTTAGATCAATCTAAGACTATTTTCTTCTATGGCATTTCATCTGGTAATGCCCCATTTCTAAGATAGGGGGCATATTCAAAAGGGCATTTTGAAATTTGCCTGACC
Source organism: Petrolisthes cinctipes (assembly GCA_033782935.1). NCBI lineage: Eukaryota > Metazoa > Arthropoda > Malacostraca > Decapoda > Porcellanidae > Petrolisthes > Petrolisthes cinctipes. The sequence continues at coordinate 3,551 of JAWQEG010004061.1, read as the reverse complement.
TTACCTAACCTAACCTAGACCACAACAGACTCTGAGGGGTGAGAGGATGGAGGAAGTGAAGGAGGTAAGTACCTGGCTACAGTTTTGTGTAAACATGGAAGTATGGAAGAAGAAATTAGGGAGAGAGCAGTGAAGGGTAGACAGGTCATAGGATCACTGGGGAGGATTATGAAGGGTAGAAGTGTGAGTATGGAAGTGAAAAAGGGACTGAGAAATAGTATAATCCTGCCAACACTGACATATGCGTCGGAGACATGGACATGGAGTAGGGCTCATCAGTCTAGAATAGGTGCTGTGGAAATGAGTTACTTGAGAGGAGCATGTGGACTTACTAGGTGGGATGGAGAAAGTAATGAGAGTGTGTATGAGAGGTGTGGTATGAGTGAGAAGGCAATTGGCATTGAGTGTGGAGTGGTTGAGAGAGTGAAACGTGAGTGGAGTTTGTAAAGAAGGTGTATGGAAGTGAAGTTGTGGGACCTGGTGTGAGAGGCAGACCTCCGGTCAGATGGCAGAACAGAGTGGAAGAGTATGTAAAGGAGAGAAACATGAGGGGCAGAGGAGGGAGGGTTTGGCCAAGTAAGGAGGGAGTGTTGGAACAGAGTGGAAGAGTATGTAAAGGAGAGAAACATGAGAGACAGAGTAGGGATGGACCAAGTAAGGAGGGAGTGTTGGAACAGAGTGGAAGAGTATGTAAAGGAGAGAAACATGAGGGACAGAGTAGGGATGGACCAAGTAAGCAGGGAGTGTTGGAACAGGGACAACTGGAGACACTTCTGCCGTGGCCACCACCTTGGAGGGAACAAGACATCACAGCTATAGATAGATATAGACAGACCACTCCTGGTAGTACCATCAAGTTGGAGGTCATCAGGGGATGCTCAAACACAAGTAACCCTGTAGGTAAAATTTCAAGTAAAGTGTGTGCTAAGGGAGGAGTTTGGTGTTGGTAATTCTGGAGCAACTGAATCCTCCAAACTATACCAAGCAACAGAACACCATTATTTTTGTTCATATGGTCCTGTTTCCTAGCATACTTTGGAGGAATCAAGGCACTCCAATGTAACAAAAAAGAATTACCACCTTGAGAGTGTGATAATAAATTACAATCAAATTCAATAAAATTTTATATATAGTGTTGGCGCCAAACTCAAGTTATCAGTGTGGCTAAATTTTGAGGCTAGTTTAAAGTTAAAGATTCCTGTGTTTTGTAACTATAGCTGACGTGATATCCCAATGGAATAATGGGAGAAGAGAAACCAGGCACGGAATAGGGGGACAGGCTTGGGGGGGTTTGGGGGGGTGCAGGAGTAGGGGACAGGTTTGGGGGGGGTTTTGGGGGGTGCAGGAGTAGGGGGACAGGTTAGGGGGGTGCGGGAATAGGGGGACAGGCTTTCTACCCACCCCAAGCCTGTCCCCCTATTCCCTATACTTCTACTACAGTATAAAATGTCTCCACTTATACACTCTCAACAAATGGGTACCCAAAACAAAGAGAGAGAGAGAGAGAGAGAGAGAGAGAGAGAGAAAGAGAGAGAGAGAGAGAGAGAATACCTACACACACACACACAGAAAGAATACCTACACACACACACACACAGAGAGAGAGAGAGAATACCCACACACACACACACACACACACAGAATACCTACACACACACACACACAGAAAGAATACCTACACACACACACACACACACACACACAGAAAGAATACCTACACACACACAGAAAGAATATCTACACACTCACACAGAGAGAGAGAGAGAGAATACCTACACACATACACACACACACAGAAAGAATACCTACACATACAGAGAGAGAGAGAGAATACCTACACACACACACACAGAAAGAATACATACACACACACACACACACACACACAGAGAGAGAGAGAGAGAGAGAGAGAGAATACCTACACACACACACACAGAAAGCCTACACACACACACACACACACACACAGAGAGAATACCTACACACACACAAACACACAGAAAGAATACCTACACACACACACACACACACAGAGAGAGAGAATACCTACACACACACACACAGAAAGAATACCTACACACACACACAGAGAGAGAGAGAGAGAGAATACCTACACACACACACACACAGAAAGAATACCTACACACACACACACACAGAGAATACCTACACACACACAGAGAGAGAAAGAGAGAATACCTACACACACACACACACAGAAAGAATACCTACACACACACACACACACACACACACACAGAAAGAATACCTACACACACACACACACACACACACAGAAAGAATACCTACACACACATACACACACACACACACACACACACACACACACACACACACAGAATACCTACACACACACACACACACACACAGAGAATACCTACACACACACACACACAGAAAGAATACCTACACACACACACACACACACACAGAAAGAATACCTACACACACACACACACACAGAGGGAAGGAGAGGGGGGGGGAGGTAGGAAGAGGGAAGGAGAGGGGGGTGAGGTAGGGAGAGGGGCGTGAGGTAGGGAGAGGGAAGGAGAGGGGGGTGAGGTAGGGAGAGGGGGTGAGGTAGGGAGAGGGAAGGAGAGGGGGGTGAGGTAGGGAGAGGGAAGGAGAGGGAGGGGGGTGAGGTAAGGAGAGGTGCGTGAGGTAGGCAGAGGGAAGGAGAGGGGCGTGAGGTAGGGAGAGGGGGAGAGGGAAGGAGTGGGGGGTGAGGTAAGGAGTGGGGCGTGAGGTAGGGAGAGGGGGGTGAGGTAGGGAGAGGGAAGGAGAGGGAGGTGAGGTAGGGAGAGGGGGGGTGAGGTAGGGAGAGGGGGGTGAGTTAGGGAGAGGGAAGGAGAGGGGGGTGAGGTAGGGAGAGGGAAGGAGAGGGGGGTGAGGTAGGGAGAGGGGGGTGAGGTAGGGAGAAGGGGGTGAGGTAGGGAGCAACTCTAGTACTCTCAAAGCAACTCTAATATTCTACAAGCAACACGGCAAGCATCCTGCAAGCAACTCTGAGGCCATTCTAGCAAGTGAGACTAAGGAAGTCAGCAGCATTCTGTGTTTGTATCCACTCCATACTTGCCTGTTATACTCTCTGAATAAAACCATGCTTAGTATTGGTAGTTTACTATACACCCTATAGGGTAGTAACAACCTCCTCCACATTACAGTCATTATAGAAGCACACACTGTACAGTTAGACACATGAATGGATGGTACAGCTCAGGTGAAATATACTTGTCCCATTTGAGTAACCATTGTCTATTATGAGGTAGTTGGTTTTTATTACCATCCTCAATACTGACTTCTGCCCCCTCCTAATTACCAACCTAACCTAACCTAACCAGTGTCTATTATGAGGTAGTTGGTTTTTATTACCATCCTCAATACTGACTTCTGCCCCTCCTATTTACCAACCTAACTAACCTAACCTAACCTAATCTAACTTAACCAGTGTCTATTATGAGGTAGTTGGTTTTTATTACCATCCTCAATACTGACTTCTGCCTCTGATGTCTCCTATTTGGCACTAATAA
>JAWQEG010004060.1:0-40000 GCA_033782935.1 Petrolisthes cinctipes | reverse complement strand
GCAAAGGCGATTCCTACATTTTTTTTTTTTTTTTTTTTTTTTGGCACACAAGTTTCAAATGTCGAGTGAAGCAAGTCTGACTCGGCACTATTCCTTCTTCCGGAGTTCAACGCAGCCAAGGAGAACGAAAACTCTTAATGGTAAATAATTATAGGGACACTTGATCTTCCAAATTACATCACGAAACAGATCCCCTATGTTAGTATCATTGGGGTGATTTTTTTTGTGTTTTTCTGATATAGTTTGGAGGAATCAGCAGGCTTCCAATTTATCAAAATGAGGAACGTTCTCCCCTTAACTACACTTCAGAATCTACATTGGGTTGATGGTAGACGGGGAAGATTTCAGACTCCAGAGGGTAAGAGCAGTGCTATAAATGTATACTGGTAAGAGGGTCAACAAATTACCGAGAAAGAGGGGAGAGGAAAGAAAGAGGGGAGAGGAAAGAAAGAGGGGAGAGGAAAGAAAGAGGGGAGAGGAAAGAAAGAGAGGGAAAAGATGCAGTGTGAGGGAAGGAGAGTGGAGCAGCCAGAACTCACAAACAAGAGCCCCCCCCCCTCCCGCCCCCACCTCCTCATCCCCCGCGAGGTAACCACGGATGAGGAGAGACAAAATGCGAAGGAGGAAGCAGCCTGTGATGATGCAAGCGGTCACCCCCCCCCCACCACCACCACGCACCCCTGCCCCTCTGTCCTGTCCCTTCCTGCCCCTCTGTCCTGTTCCCTCCCTGCCCCTCTGTCCTGTCCCTCCCTGCCCCTCTGTCCTGCCCCTCTGTCCTGTCTCTTCCCTGCCCCTCTGTCCTGTCCCTCCCTGCCCCTCTGTCCTGTCCCTCCCTGCCCCTCTGTCCTGTCCCCTCCTGCCCCTCATCAACTAAAGATTTTGTTTCAGGACTCCAGGTGAGCTGAGTAGTATGAGAGATGGTGAGGTACTCTTCTAACTTTCAAACAAGTACAAGAACCCACCACAACATCTTAAAGTTAAATAACTATATGAATTAAAATCATATGAGTTACACCAACCTGTAACGAATTCTTAACTGTGTTGGAATGGAACGACTATACGACACAACACCTCGTCGTGGCCTTCTAACCTCCACATAAATCACAAACACGTATATCCAGCAGGGAAGTGTGACCCATTCTCTTAAGCACGTTGATTTAATTATTGTCTTTATATTTCTGACTAACTCGAGACCTTATTCACACTAAGAAGACTTCTGACCCATGAGGTAACCACTACTGACGGAAGCCAAAGTAACGCAGCTAGTGACGTGACTCTTAAAGCAGAAGGAACACGGGAACGAGTATACTGTGTTAGGATCCTGTAACATTCACTGGTTCCACCCCGCGGCCACCTCCCACACCTCCCACCCATTCACACGCACCACTACCTTCCTTCCTACCCACACCTAATGCCTATCCAGTCCCCGTCACATTCTCACATTCTGTGCTTGGGATTGGTAAGGTGTGGGCGGGCTGAAGCTTGTTTGACGCTCGGGTTGTAACTCAAAAACTAACCGTGTCTCGGTTTCGAAAATATTCTCAATGTGTTTCCCACGAAAAGTTACCTTAAATTTCAAACACTAACCTAACCTAACCTAACCTAACCTGACCTAACCTAACCTACCGAGGGGGCGTGGCTAGATTAAAATGGGTCACAGAACGGGAATGTGCGTCCCCATCAAACACACAGGGTGGAAGGCAGCCCCACCCACTCAGTGTCAGATGGAGAGGTAGGACAGGGTGGAGCGGGGCGGGGCGGGGCGGGGCGGGGCCAGTTTGGGAAAGGCAAGCAGGAAGCAAGTGATACTACACTTTCCCACAGCGCCGGGGGAATATATATAATGTATCTAACATGGTAAACATTTTCAGTAGAATAAACTACTAAGCCAACTTAGCCTAGATCACACAATATTGTACTTTTTATCATTGTCTGCTTTTCTCATTCCTTATATATAGGTTTCCCTACTTACATCTACACATTACGACATCTACAATTTACTCTGACTTACTCCCAACGAGAGGGAAAAGGGATAATAGGGGAGAAGAGAGGGTCGGCTAGTGAGGAAGAAAAGGGATAATAGGAAAGAGGGTAGTGATTGATCAGAGGGAGTGATGTAGTGGGGGTGGAGAGTGGGTTGTAGAGGAGAGAGAGAGGGTAGTGATATAGGAGAGGGAGTGCAGTAGTGGGGGAGGACAGGGGGTAGTGGGGGAGGACAGAGGGCAGTAGGAAAAGACAGGGGGTAGTGGGGGAGGACTGGGGGTAGTGGGGGAGGACTGGGGGTAGTGGGGGAGGACTGGGAGTAGTGGGGGACGCCGTTTTACGAAAGCACGGATCCCCATGTTATAAGCTCGTCGCGTTCTTCACGAAAGCGCCGAATTTTTTTTACAGCAAAAGAGTGGTTGAAATCTCAGGTATCAACGCTGGACATTCAGTTACATATTTACTCTGGACATGAAACGGAGGGGTGAGGGAGGGGGGGAAGTGAGGGGGAGTAGGGAGTAAGAGATGGAGGGGGAGTGGGGATGGAGTAAGGGGGAGGGAGGTAATAGTGATGATGATGATGATGATGATGATGATGATGATGATGATAATAATAATAAAAATAATAATAATAATAATAATAATAATAATAATAATAATAATAATAATAATAATAATAAAACTGACTGACTGAGTGACTGACTGACTGACTGACTGAGTGACTGAGTGTCGTGGACTAACTGGCAACTTTGACTGACTATGGGCCGATTCCACAGTGTTTTTGGTTTGTTATGATCCTCCCGAACCATGCACACTTGTCAGTCTTAATCATATCCAACAAACTCGGTATCCATATTCACGAAATCTGTCAGGTAGTTCCATTATTACGATAGTTTCATAGTGGAGTCATCAAATTCATCAAATAATTCACCCATGAGTCATTTACACAGTTCAGTTTCTTTCGCTATGGTGCTTGCAAATCAAAACAAACCACTGTGGAATCGGCACTATATATCGCTGGGTGGTGACGAGTACAGGCTCCATAGTTAACCCATAAAGTGATAATTAGGCAGTGAGGTAGTAATGGCATGTTTTGTCGCGCTTTTTTTAACATGGTTTTAATTCTGAATTCGCGCTTTCGTAATGCGCCCGTGGGGAAGGACAGGGGGTATTGGGGGAGGACAGGGGGTAGTGGGGGAGGACAGGGGGTAGTGGGGGAGGACAGGGGGTATTGGGGGAGGACAGGGGGTAGTGGGGGAGGACAGGAATAGTGGGGGAGGACAGGGGGCAGTAGGGGGGGAGGACAGGGGGTAGTGGGGGAGGGAGAGGGCAGTAGGGGGGGACAGGGGGTAGGGGGGAGGACAGGGGGTAGTAAGGGGGGGACAGGGGGCAGTAGGGGGGGACAGACAGGGGGAAGTAGGGGGGGACCAGTTCACTAGGTGCCTTCAGAATTAGGAAGTGGCCGCGACGGGAGGCTCAACCGCACCAACACCAGCACCGGCACCAGCAAGTATGTCGCATTGCAGGTCTGGTATGAAGAGAAACCCACCACAGAAAAAAGGTTGGAATTGGAGGAGGTGGGAGTCATCAAATACTCTCTGCACACACACACTACTACTCCTCCTACTACACACCTCTTTGCACTCTCTACACACCTTTCATTATTTTTCTCCCTATACTTACGATACACCTCCCACCCACTGCCTCACCACCCAACCACCACCCACACGCACCTCCCAGTTTGCTCCCTACTCCCACTACACTCATCTCAATTATTACGTTTTTCATTCACTACACACCACTCAGCTGGTCTCTACACAGTACACACACAGTACACACACACACACACACACACACTCCTCATTGACTCCCTGTATTTTCATCTATATATTCGTCATAATTTCACCCACTACACATCCACTTCTCACTTTACACACTCACTACACACCACCCAGTTCATCCTTACATTAATTATTTTGGTTCCTTACACATCTTAGTTCATCTCTGCACCTACTATACACCATTCAGTTGGTTTCACAGTCTACATACAAACCCATCATTTACAGTTCTTTCTTCATTCACTTTTCAGAACCCCGTCACACTACACATAATCACCTTGACATAGACAGGTATAAAGTGGAGATGAAAAGAGAAGCTTCCCAGATTCCCTTACTTATTATCCCCATTACACAATTTGTAGAAAAAAAATAAAAGAATATATATATATATATATATATATATATATATATATATATATAATAAAAATAAAACCCCTCGGCATCTTTCAGTGACCTGACCTACCATCATAGGTCACGATAGAAACATTTACATTGGACCCTACCTACCTGACCTTTTGTTGACCCTGGGAGAGAGTCTTGGGTCTGACCTAAAACATAACTATAATATTATAAACCCTCTCACTCTTGGAAGACGACGCACATGTGAGTGAGTCCCTTCACAATTATTCGTGCTGTGGAGTCATATTATTCTCGGCCAGTGCCTAGAGTTGGTTACGGTTTTATTCGACAGTAGGTGCGTTGGGAGTTGAATCACACTGAGTACATTGCCTGAAATTTACACCTACCAGTGGTATTCCTGACGAGTTATTGTCACGCAACTCATTCAACAGATTTGCATGCGTGCCAAGTTTAATATAAATTTTCAGTCATCATTTCATTCGATTAACACAATCTGACTCTCGGAACTAAAATGCTGACGAATAAAAAATGCAATCAGGTTGTGTGAAAAAAATATGGGTCATGTTCTGAGTCGTGGAAATAGGAAATCGAAACATAAAAAAAAAAAAAATTAAATGTAATAACTGCGACTGGATAATCGTAGTTAAAGATAAACCTTAGCCAGTCAACACCCTCTCTAAGGAAAGATTACAACCAAAGGAACGGATATCTTTTCTCTGCATTTTAGTCTTTCAGGTTAGTTTAACTTTGGTGAGATTATATTAAATTATATTATAATATGTTAGGTTAGGTGAGATGATGTGAGGTCATGTTTTGTTATGTTAGGTTATGTTAGGTTAGTTGAAATGAAGTGAGGTTATGTTATGTATGTTATGTTATGTTAGGTTAGGTGAGATGATGTAAAGTTATGTTCTGTATGTTATGTTATGTTAGGTTAGGTTAGGTTAGGTTAGGTGAAATGAAGTGAGGTTATGTTTTGCTATGTTATGTTATGTTATATTAGGTTAGGTGAGATGAAATGAGGTTATGTTACGTATGTTATGTTAGGTTAGGTTAGGTTAGATAAAGTGAGGTTATGTTATGTATGTTATGTTATGTTAGGTGGTCGGAGTGTTATATATACAATGTTATATATATACAGGGGGTCTAAATCCAGGCTGCTGGTTGGGAACTAATTATACGTGTACCAGAGGAGTTATATGACACACACACACACACACACACACACACACACACACACACACACACACACACACACACACACACACACACACACACAAGTGATTCACCGTACTCGGGGGATGTTAATTGCAAAGCTAACGACAACAACATTAACAACAACAACAATAATATCAACAACAATAAAAAGTACAATCGCACCAACAAAACAACGATAAAAACCACAAACAACATTAACGTCACTATATACCACCACCCAACAACACGAAAAACAACAACAAACAACACCAACAACAAAAACAACGAAAAACACATCACAGCTAACAACAATAAAAACCACAACAAGAAGAAAGACACGACACACGACACACGACACCACCAGCCAGCCACCAGCCACCAACGAGGGCGAGGAACCAATGAAAAGTATAAGGGTAAAAAAGTTATTGCCTGCAGACGCTGAGTGTGGCTGTCCTTATTGTTAGCCAGGGACACCAGCTGACACACACACACACACACACACGCTTACACACACACACACACACACACACACACACACACACGCACGCTTACACACACACACACACACATATATATATAAATTCTTCATACATACAGTACACACGCATGAGAACAATTCACGCACACATGCATATTGGAGAGAGAGAGAGAGAGAGAGAGAGAGAGAGAGAGAGAGAGAGAGAGAGAGAGAGAGAGAGAGAGAGAGAGAGAGCACACCGCCAACACAACTAATTTATGGAGTATTCGCGAGAGAGAGAGGGACGGAAGGGTTGGGAGGCAGAGATTGTGAAGAGGGGGAAGGGTGCGTGTGTGCCGGAGAGAGAAAGAGAGACGAGATAGTGAGGGAGAGGAAGGGGAGAAAGGGAAAGATAGCGAAAATTAGAAAAAGAGATAGTGACAGAATGAGCGAGAGGTTAAAACAGAGGAAGGAGAGATAAAGGAGAGACGGACAGAGAAAAGGAGGCAAGATGAAAGAAAGGGGAGAGGAATGGTAAAAGAAAGAAAGAACGAATGAATGAAAGGAAGAAAGGAAGAGATAGTGAGTGAGAGCGAGGAAGTTATATATACACACACACACACACACACACTCACACACACACACACACACTCACACATACACACACACACACACACACACACGAAAAGATAGAATAACCTTTATGTATATTTGTAAGAAGGTCACTCCCAACTCATTTGAATCATAAGGTCTGAGTTAAGGACCCTGTGATCGTGTATGAAAATTGGAGGCTTCTGATTCCTCCGGACCATGACACGAAACAAACTCCTTCCATATATAGGTGGTGTTTCGTGGCAATATTTGAAGGACTCATTTATCTCCTATTTTCAGACCACAATATCACATGGTCATTTAATAATCTTTGCTGTGGATCTCCGTGTTAACTTTCACGTCTTCACTCAATGTTTCTTTCATATTATTAATCTTTTTTTTTCTCTCTGAACTGTAGCATTGGGAGCATAATATGATGATGATGGTGATGGTAATGGTGGTGATGGTGGTGGTGGTGGTGGTGATGGTGATGTTGGTGTTGATGATGATGATGATAACTGTGATGGTGGTGATAATGATGATGACTGTAATGGTGGTGATGGTGATAATGATAATGATAACTGTGATGGTGGTGATGGTGATAATAATGATGATGGTGATAACTGTGGTGGTGGTGGTGGTGGTGATAATGATGATGACTGTAATGGTGGTGGTGGTGGTGGTGACGGTGATTATAATGATAATAGTGATGATGATGATGACAGCTGCCTGCACTGCCACTAAGTAAATGCATTATTCATGGGATATGAGTGAATTAGAGAGAAAATCTGTTGATCTGATTGTACAGTACTGTAGAGGAGGGTAACACCACAGCTGCCCCACTTGAAGCAAAATAAGCCAGAACACCTTCTGACATAACAAAACCACAAGGAGGGTCTCCTTCTCCCCTCTGAGCTCATCTATTTAGCTGTCATCTCTTTACAAACAAAGAGAGAGAGAGAGAGGGAGAGAAAGTGGGAGAGAGAGAGAAAGGGAGAGAAAGTAGAAAGAGAGAGAGAGAGAAGAATTGGGTGGAGCTTAGACCAAACTCCACCCCTTTTCAAGAAGATAATAAGAATAATAATATCTGAATAGACTTGGCATCTTCCAAAACAGAATGTATATAAGCAGTGAAGTTGAACTAATATGTAGGATTTCCTAAACTGACTCCCAGGGCTATAACCTGTCTCCATAAGAGAGAGACACAGGCATATAAGACAAGACATTAAATATAATTCCCTGTATAGAGATAAGTATGTATAAATAAATTAAGCCTAAAGAAACTTGTGCAGTCACTTTACCTAAGAACACCACTACGCCGAGCTCGCTACCTAATACCACAACAACCACAACAACAACAACAACTACTACGACTACACTTCGGACTAAGGTACTGTATCAGATCCTGAACGAGTTAAAGCCTTAGAGGACTGGTACATTTTGATGGCAGCGGTGTTTTGCAACAAAGCAAGTTGCAAGGTAAAGACTTCACGGGAGTACAGTGACTAACATAGTTCAAGGACAAGTTGAAGGAATCTGCTTGTAAATTCTCTCAAGTAATTTCTTCAGTGGGTAATCTTACGACCTCTAACGAGGGGGATAAACCACAAATTCTTCACCTACAAGAAACACCTGCTTTAACATAACTGCAACTGACCTACAGAGAACCTCATCTACTTCACTACAAACAATCATCACTTCATCACTACGGCGATCCTGTTACGTAAATTCTTTCGTAAGGACAACGCCATCACTCCATCACCTCCACGCTGACGCCTCCTTATACGTAAATTCTCTCGTAAAAAGGCAAGTCATCGTTCATCATCTTCACTCCAATTACGACTGTTAGTGTGTTAGTGTGCGAGCTAACTAATCATCGCTTCGTCACTTCACGGTCGTCGCCCCTTCACCACATCGTCGCCTCGTCAGGCAACGCCCCAACAAAACTTCCACTCGTCGTCATCGTCGTTGCAACTACAGTCAACTAAAGTAGGTACACATTACATGTTACATTACATTAATTTTCACTTGTCCACGAACATGTTAGAAAATAGGTTCCTCAATAACAGCCCAGACAACAGAAAACAAGTGCCACATTAAAACAAAAGTAAAGATATAATCCCCCATTAATCCAAAGGTATCATAACTAACTTCGAATATCCCTGATAATGATTCACTAGCCTCCAAGCTAGATTCCTCTACCTCCCTAAGTTTCGTTTGAGGTTCCAACACATTCGAGTACATTCCTTTGTTTCTCCAAACCTTACCCCCATTAAAGCCTCTATCTGGTATACCATATTAACCTGTATTTTCTCCAACAATTTCTTCTAACCCCACTAACTCTACTATGCAAGCAATGAGAATTTTACCCACCCACAATTATTCAAAGTACTATACGGGAGATAATCCACAGAATTTAACGTCATATGCTACATTCAGACAGTCACTTATTGATGTTTTTGGGGATGGTAAACTACATCATTCATTATCATGGGTTCAGAGAATAATTAAAACTAAGGCAGACAACATAAATACAAGTGAACCAGCAAAAGCACTTGCACTATCAGGGTCTCTAGCTTTAAATTCGAAGGAATCTCGTATCATACATCGTGAATTACAGATTACTCAATCCAAGGGTACGAAGATTTTTAATTTTGATGCCACACCTACTCAAGGGGAATCACAGGGAAAACGTTGCAAACACTGTAACGAAAGTAATCATAAATACAGTCATTTACATGAGTCACAGTCGCATTCCTTAGATGAATGCATGATCCTTAACAGAATGAAACGGGACTGGCACAATCGAAATATGATGCATGAAACGAGACCGCCACAATATTAAAACGTACCGAAAATATAACTGTAGGCCCTGTCGTCGCATTTACCAATAATATACTATAATTCCCTGTCCTAGTATCACATAGTAACACCCCCTTAATGATAAACACAGGCGCCGCAGTTTCCTTGTTATCGGATAATTCCTTTAACAAATTGAGCAAATTAGGTCCCCAGCGCCATTTATAAACCAAGATTGAACAGGTGACATAGAATGGTCAACCATGACAGGCAATAAATTACAGGTCTTAGGGAAACTAACCCTTCCTGTACGGTTAGCCAAGGGAACTAACCATATTCATAATGAATTTTATATAATACGAAATTATAAACTAGGTTTATCATACCTTATTAAACAAACCATAATAATAAACCCTAAACATAAAATAATACATTTTAGGAATTAATGTATTCAAATACAGGATTGTCCAGGCCAAAATATATAAGTCCAGGTAATGTTAACCCTATACGTATTGAAAATGAGGGAAATAACCTCATTATCATAAAGGCCATTGCTGCATATAATATTATATTAACTCCAAATTTCGTCCATAAATTGAAGGTACATCTTCCATCTCATGTACAGCCACAAACTACCGTTCTATCCTTAATAGAACTAGTAAAATAATATATAACCAGGGATTAATTTACTTAACTAATGTAAACAGTGAAAATGTCACTGATATTAATAAACCATTTACCAATATTCATGTAAAGAAAAGAACATATCTATGTGATCTGTACAGATGGAAGTTAGACCAATACCACAAGGAAATATTGTATCGGTTCTTACCGAAGGATAAATAGATAGTCGTAAGGGAGCAACTTAGAAATTTGGTCAGTGGACGCGATTTTCCACTTTATCGTGATAATCTCATCACTATACTAGCCACATATTGAAATACGATTGCCCTACCTGTAAATTATTAGAAAAAATATACCATTACTCTAATATCTCCTTAACCCATTTACTCGAGCATATAGACTACCGTACCGCATAGTACACAGAAAGTTGTAAACGAAATATTAAATGAAATGATGGATGAAGGCATTATTAAGAATTCTAATTCCCATTTTAACAGCCCAATGTTTTTGGTTTCAAGAAACAAATAATGGTGATTTTAGGCCAGTCATTGATTGCAGAAAAATAAATAATGCTACACTTAAAGATAAATATTCCCTCCCTCCTTTAAGATGTTTTGTCTAACATTGGTGAAACAAAACCTATGATATTCTCCACCTTAGACTTGGTCAGTGGAAACTGGCAAGTAACATTAGATGATAAAATTCAACCTATTACAACATTTAATACTTCCCATGGTTATTATGAATACATTCGTAGACCATTTGGTTTATGTAATGCTTCATCCACATTTCAGCATATGATCAATTTTCGTATTGGTTTTATTAATAACGTAGTCATCGCTAATCTCAACGATTTGATTATTTTCATAGTAAGTAACTATAACGAAGGTTATACAGAGATTACATTAGGTAGGCCTCAAACTTTAAATGTCTATGTCTCAGTTTCTTATCAGGAACTTATCATTTTAGGTTATCCATTTAACCGCCCCTGTGCTCCATACACAATCTGTTAAAATACGAGCAATGAGAATATTCACTAATCTAAATAAATGTTACTAACATAAAATCATTCTTGGTCTTATGTTCTTATATAGAATCTTTGTAAAGTATTTTCCCAAGTAACTAAACACCTAAATAATCCCCTCGAGAAAGATACAAATTTTGTATGGATGCCAGAAAAACAGCTAAGCTTTGAATTATTAAAGGTTAATTAATGTAAGCTTCAATTCTAACGTTCCCAAATATTCATTGTCTTTTATGGAGTGTACAGATGCTTCCTCAGTAGGCTAAGGCGCTGTACTTATGTATGAGATAGCTACGGGTCTATGTCAGGTATGTACTTAAGCTTAGAGAATATTAAGTACGCAGATTACTCGTTACTCTGTAACAAAACAGGAAACTTAAGCAATATTATGGGCACTTCGTACTTTGAGAGAAATCATATTAGGCTATCCTTTACATGTTTTCGCAAATTATCAAACGATCCGTGGCTTACTATAACCTCAAACCCTAACGGGAAAATTAGCCAGATAATGTCTAACAATTCAGGAATTTCTCCCGCATATTGATATTAACTATCTTTTAGGACGATTAATAAAGTAGTAGATCCCTTAAACAGTCGTCTTGTCCTTTTAGTTCCGAGGACACCAATGGACTTTGACCTTAATGCGGTTCGTAAACATTAGCAAACAATTCTATGATGAATGTAATAAAATATTCATTAAAAACTGAGGATGAAAATAATGGCCCAAAATTACCCAGTCACTTAAATATATTTTCCCTTCATGATGATATTATTTACAGAAAACTTAGGAAACGTGACGAAAAAAAAAAACAATCAAATAGTGATACAACAAATAATGATTCCCTCAGTATTAATTACCCTTATATCATAATACAGCAGCAAGGCATCCTGGGAGAGATAGGTACCTGACCACTCTCCATACAATACACCATTAGCATAAACTAAGGGTAGATGATGAAACACATATATCGCTCAGTGCGAAGCAGACAATGCAAATAAAGGACATACATTTGGACCTGTTCCATGACGGGAATCCCTAATCCTGGACGAATCATGGAACGTAGTAGGAATAGATCTACTTTCCTTAACAATTCCGAATCAGGACGCAAATAAAGTATTACCAATGGTTAACCATTTTCTAGATATTTGGTGGCGGCAACACTATGATAAAAACCGCAAAGGTAAGTGCACATATATATAAAAACCAACTTCATATGACCATATACATGTCCCGATATTATAAAAGATATCTGATTTCTACGACATTAAGCAAACGTTTATATTACCATATCTCCCAGCATTTAATGGGTTAACAAAACGGCAGCACCGTAACAATACTAGAAGTACTTCGTGGCACAGAAACAAGGAAAATCCCTCCACATGGGAAGACTGCATCGATATGACGGTCAATAAACACTACAAAATACGGAAATAAAAGGAAAAACTCCACATGAAATACTATATGGCGTATGGATACGTCTTTCATATGATATAAAATTGCCACACAGAAGCCATGATACAACGTGGACAACTACACTGAACGACAGTGAGTTGCATTTCAACAATTTCATCATGATGTACAAAACGATCTACAGGCTTGCATGAAAATAATGCGTGATTGCCAACATAACAAAACAAATTATGAGCTTGCATGAAAATAATGCGTGATTGCCAACATAACAAAACAAATTATGAGCTTGCATGAAAATAATGCGTGATTGCCAACATAACAAAACAAATTATGAGCTTGCATGAAAATAATGCGTGATTGCCAACATAACAAAACAAATTATGAGCTTGCATGAAAATAATGCGTGATTGCCAACATAACAAAACAAATTATGAGCTTGCATGAAAATAATGCGTGATTGCCAACATAACAAAACAAATTATGAGCTTGCATGGAAATATTACGTAATCGCCGACATAATAAAACAAATAACTCAATATGTTCACTCCAAGTGATAACGGGTACCCGATCGAATCTTCACACTTCTTTAGTAGGTAATAAACCTATAATAATGCATAATTTTACCAGGCGGTTGATATTGTTTATGTAAAGAGAATAAAGAAATTGGTAAAAGCGCGCAAAACCCAACATCCACAATGAAACCAATCAATATCTCTTGAACATTAACAATTCCTCTTCCTAGTAATTTTATCCCTACTATTGATGATAATAATATAAACAATTATAAACAAAAACTCCGATCGGTTTCCAATGATATATAATAATTTTTCCTACGGATGTGGCCCACATCAACCTATATAACAATTTTCGTGTTTATACTCGCGGCGCCTATTAGCTCCGACGAAGTGCATCAAGCGGATAAAAATGACGTCTACATTCTGAGAGCTCTCGTTTCCAATTTTATCAAACAGTTGAAAAGACAAAAGGAAATAATAAAATATTGGGGAAGAACGATATTATCATTAATTTTTATAAGGTATCTGACTTATTACATAAATTTTCTGCCATTGAGCAGTGGGTACAGATAAGGTATTTAATGATACACTAGTTTTGTTTGACAGGTATCACACAAATGAAGTTCCCAATTTACATGTATTATATTCTAAGGTGTCCTGTCACCATTGGGCGCCCTAGGAAGGAATTCAGCGACTCAAATAATATTGCTCGCTTATTATACAAAAATAATGGCTTAGAACCATCATCACAGCCCAGAGCGTGATTGGGATATTTTAAGCGGAATTTCATCAACACTATTTGGTAAGGCTTAGATAGTAATATACAAGCATTATCCCATAAATAAAAAGGTTGCGGGACAAACCGTTGCAAATCAAGATAAGATAAAGTAACAGGTATATACTGTATTAGAGTGCAAATCATTGCACAGAAATTAAATACGATTTATATAACTTTACATGATCAACGGATGAAAAGAACTACATATATGGAATAATCATATCATGTTTTAGGCTTCTATTTATTTCTGTGAATTAGCAGGAAATGAATTGCAGGTGAGGAACAGAGAGAAATGACAACCATTTATTTCTTAAGAGAATATTTACTGCGATTAAGGTAAGATTAACTCACAATTATTACCACTCCAACAGCTACGAAATATAATGGTATCATCAATGATGAAATACCATCTTACTTATTATCTTCATACACCTACTTGGTATATTATTATACATTCATGCGTAGTATATTACTACAAGATCATAATCCCATTATTATTCACATAAAAGATAAAATGTTTTTCCCAAGCTACGTACTTCACCAATTCCCTATGAAAATGGAAGTAATCCTTTCACATTCGATTTTCATCCAATAAGTATTATACTTAGTGATGATGTCATCAGTGACACACAACACTTCAAGTGCCATGTTGCATATCTTCATAGATGTTTGTCTTGCATATTTCTTTGCATTTAAGTTGCATTTAAATCTCCTAAGGATGCAAAATCTCCACTTGCTTGGAATCAAAGTAATACTAATCAAGCCCTATATGCATGTACATTCATATCTATTACTAATCAATATCTCTTTTCATCATCAATTTTAATTTCCACTATCTATACTTACCTGCTGATACACAATTAACATTAATTTACCCTAATCACCCTACACATGGTATGGTTACAGGCTACTATAAAGAAACAGACTCATAGGAAAAACGATCCAAGGGAATCGTTACCTTGCCTAATAAACATAAACGTGCTTGACAACATGACATAAGCTTTTCCACCTTTAAACATATTTCATTTAAAGTCGACTTGTTTAACATCTCCTCATTATCAGTTGTTTCGGAAAAAGTGCAACTATTATGTTATTCAAGGAGAATAGGCTTCAATCATCCTTATTATATAATTTGATTCCTCCATATATTGATCAAAATAAAACTGAGTACCAATGTTTATTATCCACTGTCTTATCTTTCTGCCATGTACTATCATATTTATGTGTTGTATAAGAACGAACTATTGAGGTATACTGAATTATGTTGTATTGAAAAGAATAGGACTGTTATTTCACAGCCTAGCAACACGGCCCCTTATTAATGTGTGAACCTTTAGCATAGGTTAGCTTATATACACACAATAACATGCACCTAGCTAAACACATTAATTTTAAGATGATTTTTATGTGACAATGTATTAATATTCATGTATTAATGATACTATCTATGTTCATTTATGTACAAGATGTGCCTATGTCTTAATGTCTATTTTAGGTTACTATACATGTCTTCATTGTTACTATCTTAATTATCATGTACCGTACCAACATTGTGAACTGGCCTTCTATTAAATAAAGCTTTAATGCCTGGAGGGCCAGGCAGGTAGCGTGATAGAGCGATGTACAGTACTGTAGAGGAGGGTAACACCACAGCTGCCCCACTTGAAGCAAAATAAGCCAGAACACCTTCTGACATAACAAAACCACAAGGAGGGTCTCCTTCTCCCCTCTGAGCTCATCTATTTAGCTGTCATCTCTTTACAAACAAAGAGAGAGAGAGAGAGGGAGAGAAAGTGGGAGAGAGAGAGAAAGGGAGAGAAAGTAGAAAGAGAGAGAGAGAGAAGAATTGGGTGGAGCTTAGACCAAACTCCACCCCTTTTCAAGAAGATAATAAGAATAATAATATCTGAATAGACTTGGCATCTTCCAAAACAGAATGTATATAAGCAGTGAAGTTGAACTAATATGTAGGATTTCCTAAACTGACTCCCAGGGCTATAACCTGTCTCCATAAGAGAGAGACACAGGCATATAAGACAAGACATTAAATATAATTCCCTGTATAGAGATAAGTATGTATAAATAAATTAAGCCTAAAGAAACTTGTGCAGTCACTTTACCTAAGAACACCACTACGCCGAGCTCGCTACCTAATACCACAACAACCACAACAACAACAACAACTACTACGACTACACTTCGGACTAAGGTACTGTATCAGATCCTGAACGAGTTAAAGCCTTAGAGGACTGGTACATGATCCCTTCATCACCAACATCATTCATCCCTATTAAAACGGTTCATAATTCTACCTTTTTTTTTTTCTAACGCAAAATCATTTTCCTATGTAGATAAAGGATAAAAACCATTGCACGTAAACCCATGGAAGGACGTATAGTCGGATACCATAGTCTCTAGCCCACCTGAGTCGAAGCCCGAGATCTGAAGCAGGCGGTTTCTGGACGACAGCCCACCCAAACCATCATGAGGCCACACACATACACACACACACACACACACACACACACACAGTTCGAACCAATAAAGGCTTTGGGTGGGCTGTCGTCCAGAAACCGCCTGCTTCAGACTTCGGGCTTCGACTCAGGTGGACTAGGGATTGTGGTGCGCGACTGTACCATCGTATACACAAGTTCGTTCCCTCACCAATGCAGCCACTACATAACTGAACTCTCTGTGGTCCGAACGACAAAACACACTTCGTCATTTAAGCTCCAGACCGGATTCGAACAAGCCGAAGCCAGTAGTGGTAGTGGGGGGGGGGGGGGGGACTGTCCACACGCCAACCACTGGGCCGGGGGTGTGGGGGTGGGGGGGGTTTGGGGGGTTCTGTTCAAGGTCAAATTAAGGGGAGATTTTTTTTTTTTTTTTTTTTTGGTGAAATGGAAGGTTTTTGATTCAACCAAACTATGACACAAAACAGATCCCCAATTACCACTGTGGGCGTCTGTTTTCTGGTATAGTTAGGAGGAATCAGTAGCCTCCCAAATTACCAACAAGAGAATATTCCCTTAATTAAGGAGGAAATTTTGTGTTGATAAATCTGGAGCAACTGAATCCTCCAAACTATTCCAAGCAACAGGACACCATTACTTTTGCTCTTCTGGTCCTGTTTCCTAGCATATTTTCGAGGAATCAAGGCACTCCAATGCACCAAAAAATAATTACCCCTTAAACTATGCCAGGAAAGAGGTGAGGGAGGGAGGGAGTGAGGTCAGAAGGAATGAAGGAGTAAGGAGAGAGAAAAAGAGGTGAGGGAGGTATTATGAATAGAAGAAATAAAGGAGGGAGGGAAGGTGGAAGGAAGGTAGAAGAGATAGAGGGAATGAGGACAGAAAAAAGTGAAGGAAGGAGGGTGGATGGGAGAGAGAAAAAGAGGTGAGGGAGAGAGAGATTATGAATAGAATAAATGAAGAGAGAGAGAGAGAGAGAGAGAGAGAGAGAGAGAGAGAGAGAGAGAGAGAGAGAGAGAGAGAGAGAGAGAGAGAGAGAGAAGTAGAAACGAAGAGGTGAGGCAAATATTGAAGGTGATTTGTAGGAGAGAGAGAGAGAGAGAGAGAGAGAGAGAGAGAGAGAGAGAGAGAGAGAGAGAGAGAGAGAGAGAGAGAGAGAGAGAGAGAGAGAGAGAAAGAGAGAGAGAGAGAGAATAAGAATGGAAGGATAAGGTAAACTTTTTAAAACTTGGTGACTTAAGTGTACCATAAAACCAGGTTGACGTGGAAAGTTGTCCCTCCCTCTTGACTTTTCCCTTCACTCTCCCTTCACTCTCCCTTCTTACCCCTTCACTCTCCCTTCATACCCCTTCACTTTCCCTGACACTCTCTTCCTTCACTCTCCCTTCATATTCCTTCACTCATTGACTCTATTCCCCTTTCACTCCCATTCATTCCTTTCTTCACTTCCATTCATTCTTTTCTTCACTCCCATTCATTCCTTTCTTCACTCCCATTCATTCCTTCATATTCCTTCACTCATTGACTCTATTCCCCTTTCACTCCCATTCATTCATTCATTCACTCCCATTCATTCCTTCCTTCACTCCCATTTATTCATTCACTCCCATTCATTCTTTTCTTCACTCTCATTCATTCTTTTCTTCACTCCCATTCACTCCTTTCTTTTCTTCACTCCCCATTCATTCCTTTCTTCACTCCCATTCATTCTTTTCTTCACTCTCATTATTGTACAAGAGAAAATAATAATCTACCCTTTATTATGCAAGGGAAAATAATCTGTGGACCGAAATGAAGAGGAGAAAGGGAACAGAGGAAGAGGAGGAGGAGGAGGATGAATAGGATGAAAGGAGAAGTAGGATGAGGAGGATGAAGTGAGAGGAGGAAGGGACCAGAGGAGGAGGAGAATGAATAGGATGAAAGGAGAAGTAGGATGAGGAGGATGAAGTGAGAGGAGGAAGGGACCATGGAGAGGAGGAGGATGAAGAGGAGGAAAGGAACAGAGGATGAGGAGAATGAAGAGGAGGAAGGGAGTAGAGGAGGAGAAGGATGAGGAGGAGAATGAAAAGGAGGAGGAGAATGAAGAGGAGGAAAGGAACAGAAGAGGAGAATGAAGAGGAAGGGAATATAGGAGGAAGGGAACAGAGGAAGAGAAGGATGAATAGGATGAAAGGAGCAGAGGAGGAGAATGAAGAGGAGGAAGGGAATAGAGGAGGAGAAGGATGAAATATGAGGAGTGGTAATGAAGCAGGCAAGGGGTCAGTAGTGGAGGTAATGGACAGAGAAGGGATGCAAGTGTAGGAGCAGGAAGAGGTGGTGGAAGAGGAAGTACTGGAGGTGGAGGAGGAGGAAGTACTGGAGGTGGAGGAAGAGGAAGTACTGGATGTGGAGGAGGTGGAAGAGGAAGTACTGGAGGTGGAGGAAGAGGTGGAAGAGGAAGTACTGGAGGTGGAGGAAGAGGAAGTACTGGAGGTGGAGGAAGAGAAAGTACTGGAGGTGGAGGAAGAGGAGGAAAAGGAAGTACTGGAGGTGGAGGAGGTGCAAAGGGAGGAATGGACATGAGGGAGGACAAAGCAAAGAGATGAAAGGGTGGGGAAGTGAAGGAAGAGGAGGAGGAGGAGGAGGAGGAGAAGAGGATAAAGGAGAAGGGGAAGGAGGAGAAGGAGAAGGAATAGGCGGAGATGGAGGAGAAGGGGAAGGAGGAGATAGAGGAGGAGAAGGAGGAGGAGGAGATGGAGGAGAAGGAGGAGAAAATGGAGGAGAAGGAGGAGAAAGAGATGGAGAAGGAGGAGGAGGAGATGGAGAAGGGGAAGGAGGAAAAGGAGGAGGAGGAGAAAGAGAAGAGGAGAAGGAGAGGAAGAAGAAGAAGGAGGAGGAAGAGGAGGAGAAGAGGAAGAGGTGGAGGAGGAGAATGAAGAGGAGGAGGAAGAGGTGGAGGAGGAGATATTTCCGTGTGGTGAGAGTTCAATAGGCAGGCAGCTCCCAATAACCGACCCTCAATACCCCACCACGAACGACGAAGGGGGACTGGGGTGGGGCGGGGTGGGGGCGGCGGGGGGGTGGGGGTGGCAGGAAGGGGCAAGTATAGGGTTCGGCACGATGGCAGACAGACAGACAGACAGACAGACAGGATAGAGGAAGGATATAAACAATCTTAAGCGATTTTCGTTTCCAAATGTCTATAATACTCAACCCTACAGAGACATCACGTATTATTTTCAATGTAAGAAAAAAGGATAGAGTGTAGTAACCAATTTTCTTTTACGAGTAGAGCAAAGTTATTTATTTATTCAGTAGTATACTTAATTTTATTCATTTATTACTTAATTTTATTCCTCGGCTCGTTATATACGTAAATCTTACAACAACCACCAACATTAATTTTGTAACTGGGACAGACAACAAGCATGAAGTGGAAAGCAATAAGGAAGACTACTTGTATCGACTCTTGATGTCCTCGCCTCCCTCACTTACTTCAATAACCCATAACTCAGAACCATCCGAATACAAGTCCCATTAAACGTGTTGGTGGGCTCTTAGGAAAAAAACAACAACATTCGTATATAATATTATCCTTTTTTTAACACATGTACAGCCACAATCAAATATCCACCGGCTCTTTCCTTCCATCGTAGCATATATCTTGGCAATAAAGAACAAAACATGTATAATTTTGCAGCACCTCATAATAATAATAATTGAGGGGGTTGATTTTAGTTTGATATGATACTGATTTATTTGCATGATGTAAGGAAAGTGTTGGTGGTTATTTGATTGTGGCTGTACGTATGAGGAGAAAGGGAGAATGTGATCGAAACAACAGCATAAATATTCTACAGATACTCAACCCCATCCTATTTCTTCTGTCACTTCTCGTATGCCAAACAAGTCCGGGTGGTTAAAATATGTGAGAAGAATCGGTAGCCCTCTCACTCAACAACACAACACATGCAGCCGGCAGGGAAAGGAGAAAGATCGAAACGCCGAAAGTTGAGAATTTATGTGTGTGTGTGTGTGTGAGTGTGTGTGTGTGTGTTGTGAGTGTGTGTATGTGTGTGTGTGTGTGTGTGTGTGTGGTGTGTGTGTTTGTGTGTGTGTGTGTGTGTGTGTGTGTGTGAGTGTAGTGTGTGTGTGTGTGTGTGTATGTGTGTGTGTGTGTGTGTGTGTGTGGTGTGTGTGTGTGTGTGTAAGCAGCACATTAAATGAAGGGGGCTCAGTAGAGGAAAGGGGGACACATTAAAGGAAAGGGACTGAGAGAGACAAAAAAAAATTAATAAACAAAGGAGGGGCATACAATAAAAAAAAAAAAAAAAAAAAAGAGGGGACAATAAAAAAAAGAGGGGAGGTCGGAAAGGGTGAAGGAGGGAGAAAATTAGAGGGCACTTGCAGGGATAAACGTGTAAGTCGAAAAAAATATAGACTGGGGGAAACGAGGGGAAAGAGTCACGGGAAGGGGAGGGGAAAGGTCACCAAACGAGGAAGAAAGGACACAAGGGAGGAAGAATGGCCGCAAGGGAAGAGGAAATGTGATAAAAGAATTAGAAAAAGAAAGAACATGAAGTAGAAGAGAAGGTCACTTGAGAAAGGAAGGGGTCATATTATAGGAAGGGAAGGGGCCATAATTATACGAAGGGAAGGGGTCATATAGGAAGGGAAGGGGCCATAATTATAGGAAGGGAAGGGGCCATAATTATAGGAAGGGAAAGGGGCCATAACATGAGGAGGGAAGTGGCCATAATATGAGTCTAAGGGGTCACAATATGAGGAGGAAAGGGGCCACAATATGAGGAGGGAGGGGGCCACAACATGAGGAGGGAAGGGGCCACAATATCAGGAGGGAAGGGGCCAAATGGGAAGGAAAGTGCCCACAACATGAGGAGAGAAGGGGCCACGGAGATGAGGTAAAAGGAGTGTAAAGTGAAAATAAGACCGTGGTAAGTCAAAAGGATAAACACAACACAAGAGAAAAGGGGACAGAGAGGAGGGACAGTAAGCACGAAAATAAACCGAATATAAAAAAAGGAAAGGAGGGACAGTAAGCACGAATATAAAAGAAAGAAAGGAAGGACAGCAACACGAATATAAAAGAAGGAAAGGAAGGACAGCAAGCATGAATGAAAATGAAGGAAAGGAGGAACAGCAACACGAATGAAAAAGAAGGGTAGGAGGGACAGCAACACGAATGAAAAAGAAGGGAAGGAGGGACAGCAAACACGAATGAAAAAGAAGGCAAGGAAGGACAACAAAAATGAATGAAAAAGAAGGAAAGGAGGGACAGAAACACGAATATAAAAGAAAGGAAGGAGAAACAGCAAGCATGAATGAAAAAGAAAGGAAGGACAGCAAGCATGAATGAAAAAGAAGGAAAGGGGAGACAGCAAACACGAATGAAAAGGAAGGAAAGGAAAGACAGCCAAGGAGAGGAAATGGAATGGTTTGGGTCACAAGGGGCGCCAAAATCCTTAAATTATTGCCCACATCTTACCAGGAAGTACTCCTCCCCTCACCGTCTTATGAGGGAGAAGAGAGGGAAAGAAAGGGAGTGGGGAGAGAGGGAAGGAAAGAGAAAGATGGGAGGGATGAGGGTAAGAGAAAGGAAAGGAGGGGAGGGTGAGAGGAGAGAAAGAGGAGGGGTGTGGGGATAGGAAAGAGAGAGGGAAGGAAGGAAAGAGGAGAGAGAGGGAGGAGGGGCTGGAAAAGAAGGGAGGGAGGAGAGAAAGAGGAGGGGTGTGGGGGTAGGAGAGGGAGGGAAGGAAGGAAGGGAAAGAGGAGAGAGAGGGATGAGGGGCTGGGAAAGCAGAGAGAGGGGAGAGAAAGAGGAGGGGTGTTGGGGTAGGAGAGAGAGGGAGGGGAGGAAGGAAAGAGGAGAGAGAGGGAGGAGGGGCTGGAGAAGAAGGGAGGGAGGAGAGAAAGAGGAGGGGTGTGGGGGTAGGAGAGGGCGGGAAGGAAGGAAATTAAAGAGGAGAGAGAGGGAGGAGGGGCTGGAGAAGGAGGGAGAGAAGGGAGAGAGAGAGGAGACGTGAGAGGTCTGATGGTAATTCCTCACACCGACATTATTGAATTATTATGTCAGATGAGGAAAGTTTGGAGGAAGGAGAGATGTCTTTCACTTCCTCCTTTACCTCTCTCTCTCTCTCTCTCTTCCTCTTCCTACCTCCCTCATCTTCCTCATTTCAGTTCTCCTTCTACGTCTCTTCTTTGTTTTCCTATCCATCCTCTTTCTCCATCACTATCACCTCCATATTCTCTTATTCCTCCTCCTTCTCCTTCTCCTCCTCTTCTTAGTTCAATTTCTCAGTTTCTCTTCCACTTTTCTATCTCCCGTCCACATTGTTATCTTTGACTTGCTCTTTCTCACCCATTTTATTTCCAATCTCTCTCTCTCTCTCTCTCTCTCTCTCTCTCTCTCTCTCTCTCTCTCTCTCTCTCTCTCTCTCTCTCTCTCTCTCTCTCTCTCTCTCTCTCTCCTTCCAATTCCCCATCTCATATTTAAGTTATCTACCTTCCTTTACCTCCTATATAATATCCTCCCTCCCCTCATCCATCCTTCCCTCCCCTCCTCCCTCCACCCCCCCATTATCTTCACCTCCCCCCCCCATTATCTCCACAACACCTCCTCACTGCTCAACAACACTTCTCTTATCAGCACAAGGGAAAGGGGGAGTCGAAGGGGGAAAGGGGGGAGGGGAAGGGAATGGGTACGAAGGAGGGAATAGGTGTGATGGATGAAGAAAGAGGGAGGAACGTGGTAAAAAAACAAAATATGGAAATGGGGGAATAAGAAGAGAGACATGATAAAGATGGAAGATAAATAGACAGGTGTGATAGAAATGGAAGAGGAAATGTAGACAGTAAACAAGTAAACAGTAATTTTCATCTTCATCAACACAGAAAACAACAACCTTCCCATACAATTATTCCAAGTTGTATAAAAGTGAATAAACAACACTACAACAACAACAACAACCTTCCCATACAATTATTCCAAGTTGTATAAAGGAGAATAAACAACACTCCAACGACAACAACAACAACAACAACAACAAAAACAACTAGTGGTGTTTAATTCGTTTTGCAGGATGTGTGTGTGTTTTACGGCAAGGTTTACTGTTACCGCGGGAGAGGAAGGTAGCAAGGTTTACGAGCTGATACATACATACATACATACATACATACAGACAGACTCAGAATTATATCTATTCATACATACATACATACATACATATACAGTAAAGGTACACACACACACGACATACACACATTTATTCATACATACATACATACATGCATGCAGACTCAGAAAGATATCTATTCATACATTCATACATATATACACTCAGAAAAACATACATACACACATTCATACATACACATACAGTAAAGATACACACACGACATGCACACATTCATTCATACATACATACATACTCAGAAAGATATCTATCTATTCATACATACATACATACACACATACACACACACACACACATACAGATACAGTAAAGCTACACACACACACACACACACATACATACAGATACAGTAAAGGTACACACACACACACACACACACACACACACACACACACACACACACATACAGATACAGTAAAGCTACACACACACACACACACACACACACACACACACACACACATACAGATACAGTAAAGCTACACACACACACACACACACACACACACACACACATACAGATACAGTAAAGGTACACACACACACACATACACGCACACACACACACACACACACACACACACACACCTTTTTACCAGTAGCGAGCCAGGCTTAACTGTAGCAGACTAAAGAAGAGAGAACTGGATGATGTTAGTGTAGTGTAAAGTCAGTGTGTAGAGTTAGTGTGTAGAGTTAGTGTTAGGATGTAGAGTTAGTGTTAGTGTGTAGAGTTCGTGTTAGGATGTAGAGTTAGTGTTAGTGTGTAGCGTTAGTGTTAGTGTGTAGAGTTAGTGTTAGTGTGTAGAGTTATTGTTAGTGTGTAGAGTTAGTGTTAGTGTGTAGAGTTAGTGTTAGGATGTAGAGTTCGTGT
This sequence comes from Petrolisthes cinctipes, assembly GCA_033782935.1. Taxonomy (NCBI): domain Eukaryota; kingdom Metazoa; phylum Arthropoda; class Malacostraca; order Decapoda; family Porcellanidae; genus Petrolisthes; species Petrolisthes cinctipes. The sequence continues at coordinate 15,888 of JAWQEG010004060.1, read as the reverse complement.
TAGTGTGTAGAGTTAGTGTTAGTGTGTAGAGTTAGTGTTAGTGTGTAGAGTTAGTGTTAGTGTGTAGAGTTAGTGTTAATGTGTAGAGTTAGTGTTAGTGTGTAGAGTTAGTGTTAGTGTGTAGAGTTAGTGTTAGGGTGTAGAGATAGTGTTAGTGTGTAGAGTTAGTGTTAGTGTGTAAAGTTAGTGTTAGTGTGTAGTGTGAAGTCAGTGTGTAGAGTTAGTGTTAGGATGTAGAGTTAGGGTGTAGAGTTAGTGTTAGGGTGTAGAGGCAGTATTAGAGTGTAGAGTTAGTGTCAGGGTGTAGAGTTAGTGTTAGTGTGTAGAGTTTGTGTTAGGGTGTAGAGTTTGTGTTAGGGTGTAGAGTTAGTGTTAGTGTGTAGAGTTAGTGTTAGGGTGTAGAGTTAGTGTTAGGGTGTAGAATTAGTGTTAGTGTGTAGAGTTAGTGTTAGGGTGTAGAGTTAGTGTTAGTGTGTTGAGTCAGTGTTAGGGTGTAGAGTTAGTGTTAGTGTTAGGGTGTAGAGTCAGTATTAGGGTGTAGAGTTAGTGTTAGGGTGTAGAGTTAGTATTAGGGTGTAGAGTTAGTATTAGGGTGTAGAGTTAGTGTTAGGGTGTAGAGTTAGTGTTAGGGTGTAGAGTTAGTGTTAGGGTGTAGAGTTAGTGTTAGTGTTAGTGTGTAGAGTTAGTGTTAGTGTGTAGAGTTAGTGTTAGGGTGTAGAGTTAGTGTTAGTGTGTAGAGTCAGTGTTAGGGTGTAGAGTTAGTGTTAAGGTGTAGAGTTAGTGTTAGTGTGTAGAGTTAGTGTTAGGGTGTAGAGTTAGTGTTAGTGTGTAGAGTCAGTGTTAGTGTGTAGAGTTAGTGTTAAGGTGTAGAGTTAGTGTTAGGATGTAGAGTTAGTGTTAGGGTGTAGAGTTAGTGTTAGGATGTAGAGATAGTGTTAGGATGTAGAGTTAGTGTTAGGATGTAGAGTTAGTGTTAGTGTGTAGAGTTAGTGTTAGAGTATAGAGTCAGGATGTAGAGTCAGTGTGATTATCTATGTATCTGATTATTTAGCTATCCTTCAATATATCTACCTATCTATCTATTTATCTATCTATCATTATATCTGTCTATCTATCTATCTACATATCTATCTATCTATCTATATATATCTGTCTATCTGTCTATCTATGCTATCGTGTATTCTGCCACTGAACAAACCCGTCACACACCAGTCCTATGAAAACAAGTTAGGCGGTCAGTTGAGAGATTTTATGCCAACCCACCCACACTGGAGGCAATTTCGGGGTGGCTTTCCTGTGTGTGTATTCTATCTCTCTTTAAGGTGGTCATTCTTTTTTGGTACATTGGAGTGCCTTGATTCCTCCAAAGTATGCTAGGAAACAGGACCAGAAGAGCAAAAATAATGGTGTTCTGTTGCTTGGAATAGTTTGGAGGATTCAGTTACTCCAGATATACCAACACAAAATTTCCCCCTTAAGGACCCTGTGATCGTGTATGAAAATTGGAGACTTCTGTTGATTTCTTCTCTGACTGTGCCACGAAACAAGCAAGCTCCTTCTTCTATATAGGTGTGTGTGTTTCGTGGTAATATCTGAAGGACTCATAATTTTATACCTCCTATTTTCTGACTACATACAACACAGGGTCCTCAAGGGGATAATAATATAATAATAATACATTTTGGTGTTGCCTACATTATTTTGAGCACCTTGATTCCTCCAAAGTATACAACGAGGAAACAGGACCAGATTAGCAAAAGAATTCTATGGGCCTGTTGTTCGGAATACTTCAATGAGACTACTAGTGTAATCAGTTGTTTCAGATTTACCAACACGGAAGATTTATATATTTTTTTATCAACACGGAAGATTTTTATATTTTTTATTTATTTATTTATTTTTCCTGACACTCACCAGACATTTTTTTTTTTTTTTTTTTTTTTTAAGATCGCACTAACAGTCACCATGCCATTTTTCTTATTGAGGGATGACACTTCTGACGTCCAAAGGTTAAGAACTATAAAAATAATAAATATATCACCTCGTAAATCAGAGTGTTCAGAGCCCACATGTTACACCATTTTTTTTTTTTTTAAGTTGCGAGACTCTATAGGGGAAACGTCACCATTATTTCACCTTCATTAAAAAAAAAAAAAAAAAAAAAAAAAAAAAGGAGGGAAAAAAAAAATCCTGGATTCAGTCCCAGATCCTGAACCCTCTCAAAATGTATTCACTTGTTGCCAGTCACGAGGCCAACCATTGATAAATAAAAGTTACGTAAAAAAATCACATATCATAATAATTCTACTATAACAGATCGACAAGCAGACAAACAAACAAACAAATCGAACAAAAAAAACACACACATGACCTTCTGGCAGACGTTACAACACCTTAGTAACGTCTTAGATAATGAGAAAGTAGTGAGTGACATTTGATTATATAACATGTCACAAGAAAACCCTCCCTTCTTTGTTCCAGAATTATTATACAACCGAGAGAAACAGGAAGATTACACCACACGAGGAACTAAGAAAATGAGGCCAGTATATGAAAGTAAAATAGACCTCACCCAAACAGCACACACAATACACTCAGAGTAATTATTATGCAGATATAGACTGGTTGTATTGTGGTGCCTGCATGCCTGCCTTCCCTCAAACTAACGATGGTGGTGGTGGTGGTGGTGGTGGTGGGAGGAGCCGGGAGAACTGAGGGCACAATATATTTCAGGCTCTGATTATAAAGATCGTCTGGGTGCATGGGTAAGGAATATAATTATTTAGTTGCATAAGTGTTCGCTCGCCTTTCTGATATTCTTCTGCACTACAATCGATCATTAATTAAGGGGATAGTATACTTTTGGTACATACATTGGAGTGCCTTGATTCCTCCAAAGTATGCCAGGAAACAGGACCACATTAACAAAATTAATGGTGGCTGTGTTGCTTGGAATAGTTTGCAGGAATCATTTGCTCCAGATTTACCAACAATGTACTACCTACCCCCTTAATTAATGACCAGAAAACCTATAGATACGAGAACAAACCAATAAAAAAAAAAAAATAATAATAATAATAATAATAATAAAAAAAAAAAAAAAAAATCTATGCTCGGATCATTATCATATTCATCGTCCATCACAGTCTGGCTGGCGGTGAAAAATTTCCGGTCGTCAGGTTGGTATGGCATTGGAAGAGGTCGTTCGTGGTGAAGGTAAACACAGTCAGATGAGGATTTGTATACGATGATGAAACTGCAAATCAAACATGACTCGCTCGTTCTCCTCCAAGCCAACCCAAGCCAAGTCAAGCCAAGTCAGTACTTCTTCCCTCCTTCCATTCATCTTCCTTCATCCCTCCCTCCCTTCATCCCTCCATTCATCTTCCTTCATCCCTCCCTCCAGCTAGGCCTATCTTCCTTCATCCCTTCCTCCATCTTCCTTCATCTCTTCCTTCATCCCTTTCTTCATCTCCCTTCATCCCTTTCTTCATCCCTCCCTCCTCTATCTTCCTTCATGCCTCCCTTCATCTCCCTTCATCCCTTCCTTCATCCCTCCCTCCATCTCCCTTCATCCATTCCTTCATCCTTACTTCATCCCTCCCTTCATCTTCCATCATCCCTTCCTCCCTCCATCTAATCTGGTAGAGACGGGTAAATATTGGTAGAAAACTCTAATTTCTGGGTGGTGCAGGCAGCTCTTTGCTTCCAGGTGCCCCTCAAGTATTTATGGACAATTATGAACCACGGAGGGAATTAGAAGTTGTTGTTGTTGTTGTTGTTATTGCTGTTGTTGTTGTTGCACCCGATTGTTTTTTGATAAGTACTGTAGTCTACCTAATCGGTCTCTGTCTGTCTGTGCTGTCTGTATCTTGGTCGGTCGGTCTTTCTGTCTGTCTGTTTGTCTGTCTGTTTGTTGGATTGTCTGTCTGTCTGTCTGTCTGTCTGTCTGTCACACACACACACACACACACACACACACACATAAGCCCTAGCTCTCACTACTAAATACACCTAAGAATTTTCAAAGTTTTATTTTACTGCTAATTATTCACCTCAAGACTACATTATATACCTCTCCTACAGCTCTCCTAATCACCACACACACGGTTGTCTAGGTCTTCCCTCCACCTAATCACTCAAGGCTGTCTCTTACAATCTCACTCCTAATCACCATAAGGGCAGCCTCCCCCCTTTCTTCTGGAATTATCTAACTCTCCTCCCCTCCTCCTCCTCCTCCTCCTCCTCTCTAATCCCTACCACCTCCTCCTCCTCCTCCTCCTCCTCCTCCCTCTCCCCCTTCACACTATTTCCTCCGGCCAGCACCCAAGCTGACTAGCCAGCCACACCACACCACACCACACGCCACAGTTGGACCCCTGCCAGACTGTAGACACACACACACACACACAAGGTTCACTAATTCCACCCGTACACAGCGGAGACTACACACACACACACACATACCACCCGTACACAGAGGGGACTACACACACACACATACCACCCGTACACACACACACACACACGACCCTTACACAGAGGAGACTACACACACACACACACACACACACACACACACCACCCGTACACAGAGGAGACAATAAACACCCACACACAGCCAAGGAAAGTGCTGAGCGGGCTGTTATTATACAAACCTTGACCTGACCCTCGACACACCCACCCAACAAACCCATAAGGGGGGAGGTCACGGCAGGCTGGCAGGGGGGAAGGGAAGCAGAATAGGTCAGGGGCAGGGGATGCAGAGTCAAGGGGGTTAGGGATAGGGAGAAGACGAACTGAAGAGGAAGATAGAAGACTGTGCTATATTGGCCTGGAAATCCCTGAAACACAAGTGAAATGGAAATAAATAGGAGGCATGGAAACGAAGATAAAGAGGAGGTATAGCAAACACGAAGGAATGAGAATTAGATGAAGTATAGCAAACACGAAGGAATGAGAATGAGAGGAGGAATAGCCTATAGTTGAATAAAAAATGAAAAAAATAAATGAAAGGAAGTAACTCGGGTTCGAAGTGGTGGCAAAGCCTTTTAAAATACTGTCTACAATACCTATGAGAAACAGGTAGAAGAAAAGGGCAATGCAGTAATCAGAGGCGAGTGGCAGGGGGCATTGGGGGGGGGGGCAGGAGGAAAGACACAGAGAGGCATGAGTAGATGAAGGGAGAGAGGCAAGAGAGGACCCAGAGGCAGGCAGGCAGGCAGGCAGGCAGGCAGGCAGGCAGGAAACAGTTCAGGCAGCCAGTGAGCGCCTGCCTGCCACCAAACTGCCTTATTATAATCAATAGAGAAGTAGGCCGCAACTCAACACTCCAGCCCACTGACTCACTTTTCTCACCTCAACCTCCACCTTCGCTTTTATACCGACACTATAATAACTCGTAACACATAACTACTCCATATAATACTATAACTGTCACCATCACTGTCACCATCATCACTACTTTATTATATCACTGTCACCATTACCTACTACTATATTATATCACTGCCACCAATATCACCACTATGTTATGCCACTGTTACCATCATCACTATATTATATCACTGTTACTATCATCATCACTATATTATACCACTGTCTCCATCATCACTACTTTATTATATCACTGTTACCATCATCATCACTATATTATTTCACTGTCACCATCATCATCACTATATTATCACCACCTCGAATACTATAACCACCCTCACTACACAATCTCTACCATCTGATATCACCACTTTTCCCTCCACCATCACTACTATCATCATAATAATCAACCTAACCAAACCTGGACTACAATTCCAAACACTACACTAACTTTACCACCTATTCTACCACCACTGCAGTCACTCTCACCATCACCACCACCATCAGTTGCTATCACTATCACCACGACCACCACCATCACCACCACCATCACTAAACTATCACCACCACCATCAGTTGCTATCACTATCACCATCACCAACACCACCACCATCATCAGTTGCTATCACTATCACCACCACCACCACCACCACCATCAGTCGCTATCACTATCACCACCACCATCACCACCACCATCAGTCGCTATCACTATCACCACGACCACCATCACCACCACCATCACTACACTATCACCACCACCATCAGTCACTATCACCACCATTACCACCACCATCAGTCACTATCACTATCACCACCTACATCACTACACTATCACTATCACCACCACCACCACCACCACCACCATCAGTCACTATCACCACCACCATCAGTCACCACCACCACCACCATCATCAGTCACTATCACTATCACCACCACCACCACCACGTACACAATTTATTTTTACTCTCATCACCAACTCTTCAATCAACTTTTATCACCTACATCCATCACTCTTCGACATTGTTACCACTATACCTTCACTCACACACATCTTACATAATTCTTTCTCTTACACCATCACTACTTCTACAATAATTCTCTGCACCATATTCATTACCCTCATCATCACCACCACCACCACCAACACCAACACCACCACTACTACTACTACTACTACATTCTCCACCACCATTCTCTCCTTATCATATCACTACTAAATTCATACAGTACCACTCATACAATAATTACTGTTTGTTATCACCGACATCAGGAAGGATATGGTCATTTACATACGTTATATAAACAGTATCGTCCTTGTTACGTAAGAGTATAGCAGGATATGATTACTCACCACACTACCGTAACAATACACGTCACACTAATAATAAGAAGCATGTAGGTACCCCCGTAACACGACTGTACTGGCCGTCGTCACATAACAACAATTAATAACATAGCACACGACTTGTCACATCCTCCATCACCCGTTACACCACAATACTTATCCATAACGTAACACTGGTCACGTCACACCACCATACTACTCGTCTCATGCAATGCAACACAACACAATACTGCTCCCGTCACACCACAACACACAACACACAACACAGCACCCGTCACACCTTAACACACAACACAGCACCCGTCACACCATAACACAACACAATACAGCACCCGTCACATCACAACACACAACACAGCACCCGTCACATCACAACACACAACACAGCACCCATCACACCACAACACACAATACAGCACCCGTCACAACACAACACACAACACAACACAGCACCCGTCACACCACAACACACAACACAATACAGCACCCGTCACACCACAACACAACATACTACATACCTGCCACAACACATCCTACAACACAACACCCGTCACTTCACAACCACACATCATTCACTCACTGCACCAAGAACAAACAAACAAACAAACACAAGCACAAACCATCTTCACATCAATCACACACACACACACACACAAACACACACACACACACACACACACACACACACACACACACACACACACAATAAAAAAAATAACATGAAGTTTACATACACATCCATCCAGAACATCTCATTAAGGTTACATAGGCCTACTTCCGATACTTTGAAGGCTACCGATTCCTCCAAACTCTGCGAAGAAACAAACCAAATTATCGAAATAATAAAGGGGATATTTCCACGTTACCAAATTGTGGGCCTATTGAATCCACCAAAATATGCCACGAAACAAGATCCTTCTGTATATGAGTAAGGATTTTTATTTTATTTTTATTTGTTTATTTATTTTTTTTTAGCATATTTTGGACTTTTCCCCTTGACCTATCCCCTTAAGGAGGTCTGTTCCTTGGATCAGTCGGAGGAATCAGATGCTCCAATAATTTTCTAACACTGTATTATTATTATTATTATTATTATTATTATTCCCATATTTATATTTTCAGTTTCGGTGAATGTGGTACAACAGACAATCTAACGAATTAAGAATGTATATAAACTTTCCCTATTTCTGATGCCTAAAATATGATTGCTTAAGAGGAGGAGGGTATACAATAGTTTAGTCATTTTTAGGAGATAATGATTCCTCCAAGCTATTCCCAGCAACAGACCTCCATTATTATGTGTTCATCTGGTCCTGTTTCCTGGCAAAACTTTGGAGGAATCAAGGTGCTTCAATGTACCGAAACTATACAGTACTCTCCCCTACAGAAATTGATATATGAGCATCACGACTATACACAACTATTGGGAAAAAAATATGGAGTAAAGGAATATACAGGTAGGTCAATGCTGAGGAGAGTTACAGGAAGAAAAGATACTCCGTTTTTACTACATCTTTCAGTCGAGGAAAGAGTACCGGTATCTATCTATCTATAGTACCCTACCCCTTAGCCTGGTGCAGTACAAGTAAGGCGAGACATGAGCTGAATATAATCTGTTAAGTGTTTGTCAATGTTATTATGTTCGTGTTAAAGATGAACTGTATGGGGGTCGGTGCAGTGTAGTACCTCCTCTTGTTTAAAATGATAAAATAATTAATATATACCTAAATGGGATATTCTCTTGTTGGTGAATTGGAAGGCTACTGATTTCTCCTTACCATACCAGAAAACAGACGGCCTCAATGGTACTAATTAGGGATCTGTTTCATGGCTTAGTGTGGAGGAATCAGAGACCTTCCAATTCACCAACCAACAAGAAAATCTCCCCTAATATCTAACCTCTTTTAAAACTCATCACCACTACCACCACCACCACCCCAGCGACACCATCCCACCACACCATAACACATTAGTACACCACACACACACACACACACACACACACACCAATACCGTTTCAATACCCTCTAGACTACATCACAGTACACTTATACCACACTTACACCACTTCCACACCGTACACATATTACCAGCTACACCAAACACTAACACAACATCAATACGAATTACATAACACCACACCACACCGCACAATTACAATATACATACATACCAGCTACACACCACACCACACCACACCACCCCTAACACCACCACCACCACCACCACCACCACCAAAACATCAATACCATGCAAGCTACACCACACCACACCGCACTGCACCACCACACCACTATGAAACAACAAACAATAACAACAACAACAAGAGCACTACATTATTACTACGAACACCTGCATGCACCTGTATTTACGTAACAGAAAAGAAACACACACACCGATTTTTATAGTAAAGTAAGATACAGTACACACAACACATAATAGGGAGAGGAAAGGGAAAAAAATAATACGATAACTCTGTGGTACAAATTCTTCCCTTGCAGTTCGACAATGAAGGGTGTTGGAAATAAATATATATATGAGTATATCCCTTAAAGCTATAGTATAATAATGCAGTTGAAGCCTTGTATATTTTTTTTTTTTTTTTTTTTTTTTTTTTTTTGTCTGGCTAACTACGGGTGATTTTTTCTCATTGGAGGGAAGTATACTACCGACGTCCAAATTGAGATTATAATACCTATTTCAATTATTTGCCCATAAAACAACAACAACAGCTTACGTCTCGGATACTACAGAGTTGGATTACTGCCAGAAGATTAAAGATGCCACAGAAAACACCCCGTCGTCCACCAAGGGGTTTTGAGAATTTCATGATGGATACAACCAGATTCAGTAGCAACATACATACACACATGATTAGGAAAGATGAGAGATAGAGAGAGAAGGAGAGAGAGAGAGGGAGGGAGAGTGAGGTGTTATAATGTCAAGGTTCATGACGTGTGAGTGTGTACTGTGAGTGTGGGTTATCAGGGACAGGAAGTGTGAGTAAGATTGTAACTAGGAGCAACCTGTATAAAATTTAACTCCGATACACACATACACACACACCTCAGTCCACCATCATAGTGTGTTCCACCTCAGCACCTCCATCTACCCTCCCTGGCTACAAGAAGACAGACACCACCAAACGTTTCCCTGTCCTCGCCCTCACCTATTTTACACTAGTCGGATGAATTGTTGAAAATCAGGTGGATGGGTCAAGTCAAACAATCATTTCACTGCATTCAGGCTCTTCTGTTCCCCATACAAGCATAAAAATCCGCAAAGGAAAAGGTAAATTTATACGTGAGGCCGCGGGCAGGGAACACCGCAGTGCAGGGGGAAGGGAGCAAGAGGGTGAAAACGAGATCTTTCTTCAGTCTTCTTACCTTTCTCTGTAGTCGAAAGGGGACAGCCAGCTAGCTAGCAGATGACCCACTTTTCTTTCCAGTAACACATTCAGTTGTGAGCGAGCAGGACGTCACTGAAGCTAGGAGGGAGACTGTACACATCCGACACGGGGCCCGCTGACACACCCACCCACACCCTCACACTCGCCAGTAATGCACAGATATTCACTGGCTCCACAATATGGCGGGGACCTCACACCACCGATCGATTCAGTCCGTAGTCTCCGTTTTCTGTGGAGTCATTCTCGACCCCCTAAACTTGCACCACAGACTCGCCTAACTTCAGCTTTTCCAGACTTTCATCCCACAACACAATCACGACTTCCACAACAACGACAGCAAGGAACAATGGTAATTTGAATTTCAAAGGCCCATTCGCTGCTATTAATAAAGAAGGGTGGATCTTAGCATCATCATCTGGCAACTTGTCCCTCTCAGAACGTTCCCAACATCACCATCCAGACACAACTTTGGCAACTACACTATTGCTTTATACTGAAGCACGGGACACTCATACGGTCAACATCATATGTATGCAATATAAATAAATAAAAAAATTCGTATATTTTTCGCCTCCTGCACCAACCATAATTGCAACGTCCCTGTGATGGTGCACGCACACACCTTTACTATAAACGGTTGCACCAATATTTATTTACGTTAAGTTTACTCGGCAGCTGCAAACGACATTCGGTTAAAATTGCATCTATGTATTACTTGACAATATTATTAACATGTCAGGCAATCGTAAAAGAGGAGTGAAAAACTATATATATGTATATATCAATATTACTGACACTGGCATTAAAAACTCAAGCCTCGTCCCACAATTTACTTTTTGTTTCCGTCTAGGTTCGTGTTCGGATTAAATTTTGAGAGCTTCAGGGGAGGTGCCGCAGCAGTCAGCAGTCAAAAGCTTCACACACACACACACACACACACGGTAAGATATGTGTAATACCTCACAAGTTAGTAAAATAAAGTTATTGCAGCCATGGTCTTACGGCTTCACGTTATCCAAACTTATAATCACACACACACACACAGACACACACACACACACACACACAGGTGTACCGCAGCTGCTAGCAGCACCTGTGTTCTCTTCCTTCCTCTCCCAGATACATACCACCACCACCAGGCATCGATCCCCCAACACTCACACGAGAATATTCACTCACACAAACACTAAGGAAAAACACACATGGAGGCAAGATCTGTGGTATTGTGACTAGTCGCTTTTCCGTGCTGTGTCATTTTTAAGCATCTTAGCATATGATTTGTGTTTGTAAGCGTCTTAAGTAAGCACCTTAGCATATCATTTGCGATGTTTCTTTTGTAAACTTGTTGGGTGTGTCTTTTGTAAACATCTCGGCACATAATTTGTTTAACATGTCGTTGTATATTGTATCGCCTGACCACTTGTGTAAACTGTCAGTTTGTCATTCAGTTTTTCGGTGTCTGATCAAATACCTACCGACAGAAACGAACAAACATTATAAACATTTTGGACACTGATTAAGTAAGGGAGTAAGTAACCTGCCGAAAAGAACTGGAGTGTGACAGATTCCTCCTAATAACATTGATACGAAACACAATGCCTATTAGATATATTGAAGTCTTCTGTTGTTTCCTTATAGCAAGGTATAAAATTATGGAGGTATCAGTAACTCTCCTATTCATCCCTTTAAAATTAAGAAACCATGAAACAACATCAAACTCAGTGCAACACAACCCCATTAATCCCGCCACTTGTCCATCATTAAGCCTGAAATAACTGCTAAAAGGTTATTCAATATAGTAATAAGGGAAATGGAGACCTGCCGATTCCTTTCCAGAGTATATCACAACATTGTCCTTTATACCGAGGTAGTATGGTAGGTGATAGGATTCTTTCTAGTAATGTACAGTCTTGTTTTCGAAATCTCATTCACACACACACACACACACACACACAAGACTCAAGATTTCCATATATCATCAACACGAATCTCGTTACCACACACACACACACACACACACACACACACACACACAAACACACATGCATATAAATTCCACTACCACATGGCTTCTTTACATACACACAGTGCAGGACAGAGAGGCTTAATCAGAGGGTGGAGAGGAGAGAGAGAGAGAGAGAGAGAGAGAGAGAGAGAGGAGAGAGAGAGAGAGAGAAGAGAGAGAGAGAGAGAGAGAGAGAGAGAGAGAGAGAGAGAGTGAATCAGCAAAGGTGGAGGAAAGGAAGATAGAGCAGGGAGAGAGGGAGGGAGAGGCTGGAGGGAAGAGGGAGAGGCTGGAGGGAAGAGAGAGGAAGGGAGGGAAGAAGTATATAGGAAGGAGAATGGGAAGAGAGAGAGAGAGAGAGGAGGAAAGAGAGAGGAAGGGAGGAAGGAGCATAAAGGAAGGAGAATAGTAAGAAAAGAAGGTGGAACAGGGAAAAACAGATAAAGAAAGTAGACAGATAGAGAAGTAGAACAGAGTATAAAACAAATATTAAAGAAGAAAAAATTAGAAGGAAGGAAGGAAGGAAGGAAGGAAGAAAGAGTTGGTTCAGTGAGGTCAAGATGAAGACATAGCGGTGTGGGAAGAAGACAAGGAAGAAAGAAAAGACCTAAACAAGGGGGGAGGAGAACGGAGGAGTAATTAAACGAGGAAGGAGGAGGGAGGGAAGGGGGAAAGGGGAGGAGGGAGGGAGGGAGGGAGGAGGGAGGGGAAGTGGGTGTGTGGAATGGGAAGGGAAAAAGAAATAGAAGTGGGTGGTGGAGATTGGGGAGTGGGTGGGAGGGTTGGGAAGGGAAGAAGAAAGTGGGTGGAGGAGGAGGACTTGGAGTGGGAGGGAGAGATGGGAAGAGAAAAAGAATATTGTTATTGGAGGAGGGGGGAGAAGGAGGAGGAGGAAGCGGAAGAGGAGGAGGGAGGAGGAGGAGGAGGAGGAGGAGGAGGAGGAGGAGGAGGAGGAGGAGAAGGAAGAAGAGAAAGGCAGAGAGGAAGAGGAGGAGGAGGAAGAAGAAGAAGCGAAAGACAGAGAGGAAGAGGAAGAGGAGGAAGAGAAGGAAGAAGCGAAAGACAGAGAGGAGGAGGAGGAGGAGGAGGAGGAGGAGGAGGAGGAGGAGGAGGAGGAGGAGGAGGAGGAGGAGGAGGAGGAGGAGGAGGAAGAGGAGAAGGAGAAGTAGGATGAGGAAGAGGAGGAGAAAGAGGAAGAGGAGGCTGATGAGAATGAGGAGGGGTGCTAGGAGTGGGTCATGTTGTAGCTGAGACTGTGATAACATCTTGCCTGGAGGACCGACCCTCATAACATAAAGCAAGGACAACAACAAACCTGGAGGGGGCCTTTCATAACACTACAAGCTAACCAGCCACCCAGCCACCCAGCAAGTCAGCCAGCCAGCCACCCAGCCAGCCATCCAGCCAGTCAGCCAGCCAACCAAACAGCCAACCAGCTAACCAACCAGTAATCTAGCCAACCAACCAACCAGCAATCCAGTCAACCAGCCAACCAACCAGCCAACCAGTCAACCAGCCAACCAACCAGCCAACCAGTCAGCCAGCCAACCAACCAACCAGCCAGTCAGCCAGCTAACCAACCAGCCATCTAAGTAGCCATCCAGCCATCCAGCCAACCAGCCATCCATCCAGGGGCAAGGGCTACCTAAGGGGACATCAACACTACTACCACCAACATAGACTAAGGGGCATAATGAAGCCTCAGTGGGATATTTTACACACCCTCATAGCATCACATAACCTGCTATAATTAACACTCTCAAGTTATGTTGTGTTGATGTTGTCTGTCTCATCATGTGCTGCTACGATTCACTCACCTATTTTTGTTAGCATTGTATTTACGTTGGTTATGATAGACTAATAATAATAATGTTACTACTACTACTACTACAACTACTACTACTACTATTTCTACTATTTCTAATACTACTACTACTACTACTACTACTACTACTACTACTATTACTACTACTAATAATAATAATAATAATTATCATTATTATTATTATAATAAAAATTATTATTGATGTTATTATTATTATTATTATTATTATTATTATTATCATTATAATAATTATTTTAGTGAAATTATCAATCTTATCATTTTCATCAATATTACACACACACACACACACCACACACACACACACACACACAGGGACACAAATGGTACGGTAGCAAGCAGAGCCGATGTGGGGTGGGGGTGGTGGAGGGTTGGGGGGGAGGGGGTGAGGCCAATGTATATACTCTCACAACTCGTGCCGTTCAATTCCCAACTCTAACATCAAGCAGCGACTAAATAAAATCCAGTTCGTTCAATTCCCCCCAACCAACAGATATTATGGGCGACTGAACATTAATTACCACCAGCTGAGTTGTAGGAGTTGGAGTTGTAGGAGTCCTTCATATATTGCCACGAAACGCCACCTAGATGGAAGGAGCTTGTTTCGTGGCGTAATCAGGAGGAATCAGATGCCTCCAGTTTTCTTTCATACACGATTTCTAACACTTTCATTAAATTCTCTTCCCTCCTGATTTTCACAACATGATTTTTTTTCTCATTTTTCTTTTTTCTTTTTTTTTCTGGTTAAGTCATGCATTTTCATTTAGACTCAAAGTTCGTCACGTCAAAGCCGGAATGAGACGTTTTATGACGCAGACTATAATATCTTAATTTATGAAGCACCTGTGAATTTACGAATCTTGTGGATGATACCGAGGACAATATTATTAGGTTAGGTTAGGTTAGGTTAGGTTAGGTTAGGTTAGGTTAGGTTAGGTTAGGTTAGGTTAGGTTAGGTTGGGTTGGGTTTGGTTTGGTGAGGTTAGGTTAGGTTATTTTAGGTTAGGTAAAGTTAGGTTATTTAGGTTTGGTTTGGTTTGGTTTGGTTAGGTTTAGGTTAGGTTAGGTTAGGTTTGGTTAGGTTAGGTAAGGTTAGGTTAGGTTAGGTAAGGTTGGGTTGGGTTGGGTTGTGTTGAGTTTGGTTTGGTTAGGTTAGGTAAGGTAAGGTAAGGTTAGATTAGGTAAGGTTAGGTTAGGTAAGGTTAGGTTAGGTTAAGTTAGGTTTAGTTTGGTTTGGTTTGGTTTGGTTAGGTAAGGTTAGGTTAGGTAAGGTTAGGTTAGGTTATAGTTAGGTTAGGTTTTTCGGTGTGAAGCAACTCATAGAAAAAAAAAAAAATTGAAAATGCGTGGGAGTAAGTCATAGTTAAATGTGTGTTGAAAAGTACAACATGTTAGAAAAGGAAAACACAGTAGATTGAGAGAACCATGGAAGGGAAGGAGGGAAGAAGAGAAGAAGAATGATGATGGAATAGAGAGAAGACCACGAGATGGATACGAGGGAGGGGGAGAAATAAAAAGGAAGGAAGGAAGGAAGGAGGGAAACAGATGGACACGAGGGAGGGGAGAAATAAAAAGGAAGGAAGGAAGGAAGGAAGGAAGGAAGGAAGGAAGGAAGGAAGGAGGGAAGGAAGGAAGGAAGGAGGGAAACTGATGGACACGATGGAGGGGGAGAAATAAAAAGGAAGGAAGGAAGGAGAGAAAATGGGAAGGAAACTGATGAAGGGAGAAAGGAATACGGTACAAGAAGAAGAAGAAGAAAGTAGAAAAAGAGAGAGATAAAAGAAAACTGACGGTGGGTGAACGCGAGAGAGATGAAATAACAGAAAGAGAGGGAAGGAGGGACAGATGAAAGAGGGAAGACCCAGAAGAGAAACAATAACAGGAAACGACGGCCAGGGGAAAAATTGGG
>JAWQEG010004059.1:230000-241876 GCA_033782935.1 Petrolisthes cinctipes | reverse complement strand
TAATTACAGTTATGAGTTACTGATGGGGGCGAGGACACTGACAACTCGGAAATGTGTGTTTGTGTGTGTTTGTGTGTGCTTGTGTGTGTGCGTGCGTGTGTATATGTTTGTGCCTGTGTGTGTGTACTTGTGTGTGTGTGTGTGTATGGGTCGGTGGGTGGGTGCGTGTGTGCTTGTGCCTGTGTGTGTGTGTGTGTGTGTGTGTGTGCTTATGTGTGTGATTGAAGGGAAGGCTGGGAGAGGCTTTTGACAGCTGAGTGCTTTCTCTCACTCTCTCACTCAACTGTTCATATCTAAAGAAATTGACAGGAGAGAGAGAGAGAGAGAGAGAGAGAGAGAGAGAGAGAGAGAGAGAGAGAGAGAGAGAGAGAGAGAGAGAGAGAGACAGAGACAGAGACAGAGACAGATAACCTTTGCAACGAACCGTACAGTGAGATTCTAAAATAGAGGTCACCACAATCACCTGACATAATGGGAAGTTCTCTTGTTGGTAAATTGGAAGGCTACTGATTCCTTCTAATTATACCAGAAAACAGATGGCCTTAATGGTAGTAATTCTTTTTTGGTACCGTACATTGGAGTGCCTTGATTTCTCCAAAGTATGCCAGGAAACAACAGGACCAGATGAACAAAAATAATCGTGTTCTGTCTGTTGCTTGGAATAGTTTAGAGGATTCAGTTGCTCCAGATTTACCAACAAAAAACTTCCCCCTTAATGGTAGTAATAGGGGGTCATCTGCTTCGTGGCATAGTTTGGAAGAATAATTACAGACCATCCAATTCACCAACAAGAGACTCTCCCCTTTAAATGTATGAGTTAAGTTATTGTTAACCTTTTTACAAAATTAAAAACATGGACTCACTTAACACTAACTCTATGTGCAACTGTCATGTATATATAATAATAAATAAAAAATTATGAATGTTATTTAATATTAAACTATACACATACTGCACCAAGTGATTGATTGATTACCCTGCCCTCTGGTGGCTTTGGAAAACGAGGGTACAGTTGCCTCCACTAGTAACGAGTACAGCGTCGTCAGGCAGGTGCATGGGTTCGACAGCAAAATGTGGCAATGCTGTTTTTGTTTACTTGTAGTGATGGTAAATGAATGGGGATGCAACTCACCCCTCCTGTTAAAAGTATCCATCCACAATAAGGACGCAATGTAAACAAACACAGTGGTGCCACATTTCGTCAAGCCCACAAGACACTGTACTCGTTACTAGTGGATGCAACTGATTGGACACAGTGCTCGTTACTAGTGGATGCAACTGATTGGACACCGTGCTCGTTACTAGTGAAGGCAACTGATCATACACCGTGCTCGTTACTAGTGGAGGCAACTGATCAGATGCTGTGTTCGTTACTAGTGAAGGCAACTGTCCATACACTGTGCTCGTTACTAGTGGATGCAACTGATCGGACACTGTGCTCGTTACTAGGGCACTGTATTCGTTTCTAGTGGAGGCAACTGTACTGTACATTTTAAGGTTGAGGTCCTGGCCCAGCTAGTTTCTCCCATCACCAACAAGGGAAATCAAGCGGCAGAGAGAGGTTAATGAATTTATGGCGACAAGGTGGTGGTGGTGGTGGTGGTTGTGTTGCTATTGTTGTTGTTGGTAGTGGTAGTAGTGGTGTGTGTAATTGATAAAGTGTGTGTTTGTGTGTGATTGACCCTCATTTAAAAAAATCATACAACAACTGTAAATTATTAGTGAAATAACTCGATAATGACACCTGCGTAGTAATCAGGCATAAAAGCTACATTTAATTAAAGCCTCACTAATTAGCCAGACCCATGTTTTTTTTTACCCTCCCACGTGACACCAACAAAGATGAATGACTAAACAGGTACCGGTTAGAAAGATATACGATTTTTGGCCTACGTCAAGTTAGTGTCTCTCCCATAAAAATTAAAAAAGGTATATTTTTACTACTCATGACCTTATAAGGATAGCTAGCTCAGATGACAAACACGTCTCATCGCCTGGTCTGTGTGTGTGTGTGTGTGTGTGTGTGTGTGTGTGTGTTGTTTGCTAAGCCCTCTGTCATGGCACGAGAAAATAAAAATAGTTAAACTCCTCTAATTTTTTTTCTCACAGCAGCAGTATCACACACAGATATAAGTGAAGTAACAGCAAGCAACACCTACCACTTTATGCCTTTGAGTTCCAGTGTCATTGTTATTATTGTATCATCATTGTGTGTGTGTGTGTGTATTATCCCTGAGAACGACGACTACAAACTTTAATGGGAATGTAAAGCATCAACAATATAGAACTGATATGTGTTTACGTTTCGTCTCACTGCATCTTCAGAGTAAAATATAAAACTGACAACATGGAATTAATTTGTTATCACCAACAACATAGAATTAATCTGTGTTTTCGTTTTGTCTCACTACGTTTTCATAGTAAAATAAAGCACTGACAATAAAGAATTAATATGTGTTTTCGTTTCGTGTCACCTCATCTTCAGAGCAAAAATTATCACCAACAACATGGAATTAATTTGTGTTTTCGTTTCGTGTCACCTCATCTTCAGAGTAAAAATTATCACCAATAATATGGAATTAATTTGTGTTTACGTTTCGTCCCACTACATCTTCAGAGTAAAAATTATCACCAACAACATGGAATTCATTTGTGTTTTCGTTTCGTGTCACTAAAACTTCAGAGTACAAATTATCACCAACAACATGGAATTCATTTGTGTTTTCGTTTCGTGTCACTGCATTTTCAAAGTACAATGCAATGTACAGTACCGTGTTTTGCTCATACCCAAACAGCATAACAATTACCTTCATGTAACCGGGAGTGGCGACAGAAGTTTTGACAATAACTGTATATCCCTAACAGAATTTTTAGTCTCCCAAACATCACCACAACTATAGGTACGTACATGAAACTTGTTGTTTACTACTATACTGTGGTGTAGTGTAATGTGGTGCGGTGCGGTGTAATGTGGTGTGGTGTGGTGTAGTGTGGTGGTGTGGTGTGGAGTGGTGGTGTGTGGTGTAGTGTGTTGTTGTGTGGGTGGTGTGGTGTGGTGTAGTGTGGTGTGGTGTGGTGTAGTGTGGTGTCGTGTGGTGTGGTAAAGTGTAGTGAAGTGTAGTGTGCTGTGCTGTGATGTGGAGTTGTGGTGTTCTGTGTGCCTTTCCCCTGTTGTAATGAATAATAATACCGCGTGACTGGCAAAATTTCTACTGAGGTTTTATCGATATCGCCTCCCATAACACTCTCCACAATGGCTTGGTCAACTCGTATCACCAGCCAGCGGTCTTGACAATTAAATTTTATACCGTGGCATGATATGATGAAGTGCCTTAGCCCTCTAGAAACCAGGGCTGCTGACTCACATATATGTACTCACCCCAAAATGTAGAGAAAAATACATAGCCATAAAATATAACCGAGAGAAAGTTATTATTATTATGTGTTGAAGTTGGTAATTATATGTAAGAAAACTAACTCACAAGGGCTCACCAGTTCTACAGATGAATATGTGTAGATAAGATAAAACAGAAAGAATGTTGTTGTTATTATTATTATTATTATTATTATTATGTGTTGGAGTGGATGGGTCTATGATATTCAAGGTACAATGGTTTTATCTGTGAATGTGCATGTGTAGATACATATATACCCACTTATACGCTTACGAACATTCACACTTTATGATCTACACACACACACATATCTACACACTTTTCATATCTACACACACACACACACTTTATCAACTACTTTCATAGCTACACACACACACACACACACACACACACACACACACACACACACACAGTTTCATAACTACACACACACTTTATCAACTAGACAAACCCACCTACACACACACACACACACACACTTTATCAACTAGACAAACCTACCTACATACACACACACACACACTTTATCAACTAAACACACACACACACACACACACACACACACACGTAATTTAAGAGGTGTATGCTGGTGTGTAAGTACGTATGAATTTGAAGGTCTCTGATTCCTCCACACTATGCCACGAAACAGATCCCCTATTAGTACCATTGAGGGATTCTGTTTCATGGCATAGTTTGGAGGAATCAGTAGCCTTCCAATTCACCATCGTGGAGACGTAATCAAAGAGTGGTAGTACTTGTTGCTGTAATCACCCCAGACAGAGCAGCTTGTGTGTGTGTGTGTGTGTGTGTGTGTGTGTAGTTATGAAAGTAGTTGATAAAGTGTGTGTGTGTGTGTGTGTGTGTGTGTGTGTGTGTGTGTTAGGTGTGTGTGTGTGTGTGTGTGTTATCTCTGGCCTCACCACACCTCACCTTACACCAGAATGATGGTGTGTGTGTGTGTGTGTGTGTGTGTGTGTGTTTGGTAATTAACGTGTGCAGGAGGCTGTGTGTGTGTAGTTATTAATAAAATGTGTGTGTGTGTTGTTACGTGTGTGTGAATTACTATCATTGATTTATAAGTGTAGCCATCTACTTTTGACAGTGACTGTGGATGTGGTAGTGAGTGTGGTAGCAGAGGCCCCACACCCGGATGTATTGTGGGCGAATTTAATTCACTTATTATTCCATTTTCTTTAAGTATGGGTGTCGTAAGGTGAGTATGTCATAACCAGCTATGTTCTCTAGATTCGTACGCTTTCTCTCGCAAGTGGCGTGAGGAGTGTCCGTTTTCGTTACGTGGGACTACCCATAGTTTCTTGGGAGGGAACGTATGAGTATAGTGTGTTTAAGTCTGTGTTGACGAAGAGTTCGGAGACGCTCCTCTAATTCTGTTGTAACCTGCACACTAGCCGAGAGTATATAAGGGCGAGGCTTATGCCTTGTTACTTTAGATATTTTGGGAGACTGGGACAGCATGGTTGTGTTTTGTAAGTGATTGAGTGTGGTAAGATTCGGGAGGAGACACGCCGATGTATTTTTGTTAAGTATAATTGTTCTACTTCTACTTTCTTCTCACAAGTAACTTAGTGGTCACTCTCGTATTATTATTATTACTATTATTATTATTACTAATATTACTATTACTATTATTATTATATATTTGAGTATTGATATTTTATTATTATTATATTATTACATGTGTGTGATGCATTGATGATTATTTACTATATATGCCAGTGAAGTGCCAGTGTTATTGATAGACTACTTCTATGCTTACGTGTGTGCCTAGAACCTTGTGTATTAAAGGGATGGCACAGTGGTAGTAAGTTGTGGGATTATTGTAAGTGTATTATCTATTCTGGGAATTCTGTCTCACGTTCTGTCATAGTTGGGAATCCTGATTTCATTTATAATTCTTTCTGTATTACTTGTATGTCTTTGTGTTAGTTCATATTGTCATTATATATTATAGAAAATCTGAGTAGTTTCTCTATCATCATTTATTCATTCTAACCGAATCTGGGTATATGTATGGACGGTTTCTTTAGGGTTGAGTTAGCATTCTTTCACATAGGCTGGGTTTGTATTTTTACTTATTCTTCATAACTTATAGTCAGATACCTGCCACCCAGTGCTACTTTATTCAGTTGATAGCTAACTTTGGAGTAAGTCTAGTCTAGTGACTAGTACTGTACTGTATCTCTACCCTCCGTCCGTAACAGTGTGTGTGTGTGTTTGGTTATTAGAGTGTGTAGAAGGCTGTGTGTGTGTAGTTATTAATAAAACGTGTGTGTATGTGTGTGTGTGTGTGTGTGGTTATTAACGTGTGCAGGAGGCTGTGTGTGTGTAGTTATTAATAAAACGTGTGTATGTGTGTGTGTGTGTGTTTGGTTATTAATGTGTGTAGGAGGCTGTGTGTGTGTGTGTGTGTGTGTTTGTAGTTACGTAAGTTTGTAGGTCGGTGTATGTACGTAGCTATTAATAAAATGAGTGTGTGTGTGTGTGTGTGTAGTTACGTGTGTGTGTGTAGTCGGTGTGTGTGTGTGTGTGTCCAACCAAACCAAACTGACCAAACCAACCAACAAACATACTTTTAAACAGCATTGCCCCTATCCTAACTCACTACCAATTTACCAAGATAGCAAGAAGTTCACTGTGTCTAAAGGAGGAGGAGGGAATGAAGAAGGGGAGTGGGGAAGGGGATGGGGTCAGTCAAGATTATCAGCAATACAAAAGTTATATTATTTTTTATCCCCCTTCAATATCCTGTTAATTACTTTCCAGGGGGGCGAGAGGGGGTTAATACTGGCTTGGTAGGGGGCTATTTAAAGGTGGGGGGCGGGGGGCAGGGGGGCAGAAACTGGAGAGGAGATTTTTTTAAGGGGATGCGGGAATAAGGGGACAGGCTTGGGGTGGGGTTTAGGGGGGTGCGGGAGTAGGGGACAGGCTTTGGGGGTGTTTTGGGGGGTGCGGGAATAGGGGGACAGGCTTGGGGGGAGGGTTAGGGGGGTGCGGGAATAGAGGACAGGCTTTCTACCCACCCCAAGCCTGTCCCCCTATTCCCGCACCCCCCAAAGTCTGTCCCCTACTCCCGCACCCCCTCAAAGGTGAATTGGAAGGCTTCTGGTTCCTCCTAACTATACCAGAAAACAGACTCCCTCACTGGTACTAATAAGGGATCATCATTCTGTTTTGTGGCACAGTATGGAGGAATCAGAAACCTTCAAAAATCACCTATAAACACGTCACTAAAATCCTAAATGCATAACTAATTCATTCCCTCGGTATTAACACCTACATCACTCCAGGAAAAATGCATTGCTCAAAAGACAAATTATTCACGAGTTTTTTTTAATGTATATGTGAGTTTTTTTCTTTCACCACGATATGACGCACGTGTTGAATCGATGGTGATGGTGGTGTGTGTGTGTGTGTGCGTGAGGAGGTGGTGAGGCAATCCAGTGTATTCATATTTCCATTGAGAGAGAGTTGGGAAGGAGAAGTGGTTAGTTTAGTTAGTTGTATTTTTATTATTATTATTACTCTGGATTCATTTCTGTGAGCGAGTTTATTGTTTTTCCAATTGGGGGTTACAGTGGATATTTGTTGTGTGTGATATGCTTTACTCCTCTCTGTCTGTCTCTGTCTCTGTCTCTGTCTCTCTGTCAATCTATCTCTCTCTCTCTGTCTGTCTGTCTGTCTGTCTGTCTGTGTCTCTCTGTCTATCTATCTATCTATCTATCTCTACATTATCTCTTTATTTATCTATCTATCTATCTCTATTATTCTATCTATCTATCTGTTTATCTATATATCTATCTATCTCTATCTATCTATCAACCTATCTGTCAATCTATCTATCTATCTATCTATCTCTATTTATCTGTTTGCCTATCAACCTATCTATCAATCTATCTATCAATATCAATCTATCTCTCTATTTTATCTATCTATCTTATCTATCTATCTATCTATATTTATCCATTTACCTATCTCTCAATTAATTAATCTATCTATCTATCTATCTATCAATCTATCTATTAATCTATCTATCTATCTATCTATCTATCTATCAATTTATTCTCTCCTTTCTCCCTTTCCTTTCTTCCTGCTCACCCTTCCCCCCACACTCTCCTCTGTTTCTATTACATTTTTCCTCTCTAAACCTTTGCTCACAATTGAATTTTATTGTTTGATATTGTTTCTCTCTCCCATATAAACTTATTGTTGTGAATTTAAAAACCTCGTTCATTTCCCTGAATACGAATTTTATGGTCTGGCCTTTTTTCTTTTCTTTTTTCGTCTGTGTCTGCTGTATATGATATAGATTTCTCTCTCTCTCTCTCTCTCTCTCTCTCTCTCTCTCTCTCTCTCTCTCTCTCTCTCTCTCTGTTTTCTAATTAATTTGAGGCAGGTCGATGGAAGGTGACTGAAAGGTTTAGCGTTTAAAATCATTATGCACAGTTTTCCCCATTATTCATTATTTTGTGTGTGTGTGTGTGTGTGTGTGTGTGTGTGTGTTAGAAGGTATGCGTTTGCGTGTGTGTGAAAGGTTCGTATGTGTGTGTGTGTGTGTGTGGCTATGAAAGTATTTGCATGTGTGTGTGTGAGAGAAATATTTATATTGCACGCATGCTTGTAACTGAAAAATGTGTGTGTGTTTTCTTATGTGCATGTGTGCGTGTGTGTGAGTGCGTGAGTGAGGTACCCATTACACCGTAGATGCGTGTTTATGTGCGTATGTGAGTGTGCTATCGTCTATGTACAGTATATATGTATGTATGTATGTATGTGTGCGAGTGATGTGTCTGTTTTAGATGCGTGTGTACGTATACATCATTTGACTGTATATCTATGCATGTATGTACACTCGCGATCCAAAATATGTATCCAGGCTTGCTTCGAATATTCTGATCGAGTATTAAGCGAGCTCAAGCAAATATGAAACAGGATAAGCGTTGTAATTGGTTCACTAGTATGTCAAATGATTCGAAACTTCAACAAGACCTGGAACAAATATGAAACAGGAAAAGCCTTGTAATTGGTTCACTAGTATGTCAAATGATTCGAAACTTCAACAAGACCAAGATACAAATTTTGGATTGCAAGTGTACAGTACAGCCACAATCAAATACCCACCTAGTATTCTCCTTCCATCATCAAAATTATCTTGGTAATAAAGAACAACACATGTATGATTTTGCCAGCACCTCATCATTTTAATAGAGAGAGAGGGGGGGTTGCTGCTTGCGTTGACAAAGTATAATATATATGATGCCAGAAAATAGGACCACATGAACAAATAAAACAAGCAAACAAACAAACACACAAAAGAGTGTCTGTCTGTATTGTTGCTTGGAGTAGTTTGGTGGAATCATTTACTCCAGATTTACCAACACTGAAATATCCCCTAAAAAACATGAGAATAACAGTCACAAGAAACCAATCACGTCTTATTCACGACAACAAACATTATATATATATATATATATATATATATATATATATATATATATATATATATATATATATATATATATATATATATATATATATATATATATATATATATATATATATATATATATATATATATATATATATATATATATATATATATTCTCAAAGTTCATCATCATACATCATTCCAAAGAGGACAAAGATCTTTACAACATAATGTACACTCGAGCACATAAATTCGCGACCACGTACACTCGTGATACATATTTTCTGACCAGAGTGTGAGGAGCAGAAAGCTTCGAATCGCCTGGTATTGCTCATTTCCCCACCCAGTACACCTATAGAGGCTGAGTTCGAATGCAGGGTGTGTGTGTGTGTGTGTGTGTTGCATGCCGTTCGTCTCTGGTCAGAAATTCCGTATCACGAGTGTACTTATAGATATTTACGTCATTTAAGCTGGTAACATTGACTGGAGAGGAATCAGAGTAGGTGCATGGAACATAGTAGTAGAGTGACATGATACAATCGTTGGTTTACAATGACACCTGATCCCCCACACAGCGTTACCAGCTCTGATGATATAAACATTTAGATACGTGGTCACAAATTTACGAGCTCCAGTGTACAGTCGCGCACCACAATCCCTAGCCCACCTGAGTCGAGCAAAGCCTGACAGAGGAAACAGCAGTCGCCTTTTTAATTAAGAGAACACAATCTGCTGGATACAGTTCAACAAGCAGATCCATGCCATAAATGTGTGTGTGTGTGTGTGTGTATTATTATTGTATGTGTGTGTAATATTATTGTGTGTGTGTATTATTATTGTGTGTGTGTGTATTATTATTGTGTGTGTATTATTATTGTGTGTGTGTAATATTATTGTGTGTGTGTATTATTATTGTGTATGTGTATTATTATTGTGTGTGTGTAATATTATTGTGTGTGTGTATTATTATTGTATGTGTGTATTATTATTGTGTGTGTATTATTATTGTGTGTGTGTATTATTATTGTATGTGTGTGTAATATTATTGTGTGTGTGTATTATTATTGTGTGTGTGTGTATTATTATTGTGTGTGTATTATTATTGTGTGTGTGTAATATTATTGTGTGTGTGTATTATTATTGTGTGTGTGTATTATTATTGTGTGTGTGTAATATTATTGTGTGTGTGTATTATTATTGTATGTGTGTATTATTATTGTGTGTGTGTATTATTATTGTATGTGTGTATTATTATTGTGTGTGTGTATTATTATTGTGTGTGTGTATTATTATTGTATGTGTGTATTATTATTGTGTGTGTGTATTATTATTGTGTGTGTGTGTATTATTATTGTGTGTGTATTATTATTGTGTGTGTGTATTATTATTGTGTGTGTGTATTATTATTGTGTGTGTGTATTATTATTGTGTGTGTGTATTATTATTGTATGTGTGTATTATTATTGTATGTGTGTAATATTATTGTGTGTGTGTATTATTATTGTGTGTGTGTGTATTATTATTGTGTGTGTATTATTAGTGTATGTGTGTGTATTATTATTGTGTGTGTGTATTATTATTGTGTGTGTGTATTATTATTGTATGTGTGTATTATTATTGTGTGTGTGTATTATTATTGTGTGTGTGTATTATTATTGTGTGTGTGTATTATTATTGTATGTGTGTGTATTATTAGTGTGTGTGTATTATTATTGTGTGTGTGTATTATTATTGTGTGTGTGTATTATTATTGTGTGTGTGTATTATTATTGTGTGTGTGTATTATTATGGTGTGTGTGTATTATTATTGTGTGTGTGTATTATTATTGTATGTGTGTGTATTATTATTGGGTTCAACAAGCAGATCCATGCCATAAATACGGTTCTGTCAGGGAGGAAAAACGAAAGCGTAACAGAGGAGGAGAATTCAAGCCTGTACTACGTTGTCTTCAAACTACACGGTCTGTTCGTAAAGGAAATCAATTTTTCCATTATACAGACATGAACAATAAATTGCACTGCATCCTGAGCCTGAGGGAAATCTTAGAAATAATATCACATCTTGATCATTTTTGCTGGAAGATGATGAGAAAAAATTCCAATGATCTATTCGTGTCATTCCTCGAAGATATACGAAGTGTTTATCGCCAAAATAAATGTATGTATTGTATTTGATAGATTGTTTATTTTTACCTCTCTGCCTTTAATATAAATATGAATAGTATATAGATACATAAATGATAATATAAGGTTTAAATAAATATGTATACACATACAATATTATATTATAGTTCGATGCTGCAGTAGACCTCACGCTATAGTCGAAACGGGAGGTAGATCTCACGCTATATTGAGGTGGTAGATCTCACGTTATAGTAATGAAGAGACTTTGGGTGGGCTGTCGTCTAGAAACCACATGCTCTACTCTAGAACTCGGGCTTCGACTCATGAGTGGGCTAGGGATTGACAGACTAACACACACACTAACAGACAGAAAGACAGACAGACAGACGTGCCCTAAAGCCGTGCAAAGCCTGCCGGCGTTATCTGCTCCCTGCCTTCTGCCTCAAAGCCTGTTGTCCCCTTTATATGTATTTATTTATTTCTGTACATACGTCTGAGTGAGTGATAAGATAAGGACTGCATTGGGGTCACGGATGGATGGTTGAATGAGTGGGTTGGTATCTGGGTTAGTTAATATTCTAGGGCTGCTGCTTTAGGAGTGAGAAGCTGCTTGGTTGGTTGGTTGGTTGGTAGGAGTTGTGAATATAGTGAATGTTGATGTGGAGACTTGTGGTGTGTGTGTTGTGTGAGAGAGAGAGAGAGAGAGAGAGAGAGAGAGAGAGAGAGAGAGAGAGAGAGAGACACGTAGAGAGACAGAGAGGGAGGCAAAATCATACAGAGAGAGAGAGAGACACACACACACACACACACACAAAGAGAGAGAGAGAGAGAGAGAGAGAGAGAGAGAGAGAGAGAGAGAGAGAGAGAGAGAGAGAACAATTGTCAACTCGTGCTGTGAGGGTAACAAG